>JAAAKG020033117.1:0-19025 GCA_010014905.2 Druon quercuslanigerum
TTATTACCATCCCTGTCACTCTTACGGCATTAACCTTGATATCGCTCCGCTAAACGCTCCTAGGGAAATAGAGTCAACTGTCGAGAATGAGAAGTGCCGCATATACTGGAACTTCAAATTCTCGACAATTGTTTCTGTTGCACACTCGGGGACTCACATAGTTCTCCTTGACTTTGAGAAGAGAACCATGTTCGTTATCGAATTTTCGGCACCAGCTGACAAAAACATCATGGCCAAGGAGAATGAAAAGAAAGAGAGGTATAGAGACATTTTAAGGGAGTCGGGACGATTGTACCCAGAATATTCTGTTAAATTAATCGTCTTGGGGGTGCAAAGATTTTGCTAGTTATTATCCTAAAAAGCATCCCTGCGTGTAAACAATATGCTAAAATTCTTGCGGGGAAAAGGCAGAAGGGGTTCGTCCTTGGGTCACTCTGTGTCCTCATGGATGGCCGTATTGATTCCGTCACAGACTGTAATCACCTATCTCATGGTAGTGAGACGTGGTTATAGCTGAAATTTTACCGCGATTTCGCTGGGATCGGGTGCAAATGTTCAGATTAGCACCCGATCCCGGCGAAATCCTGCGGTTGTCCTTATGTTATTAGCAATCTAATTTGAGCAAGAACATAAGAAAAAACGGTTTCTTCTCACATAAAATCGTCCAAAATGGACATTTATTCATATAATTTGTTTACTAAATAAACGAATATTGAGAGGTTGCATTTTTTTACGAAACATCATTGACAATATAATTTTAGCAAGGTCAGAAGAAAAACCGATTTCTTTGCGATTAAAATACATAAAATTTTTATTTGTTTACATAATTTGTTAATAAAGTAAAAAATATTATTTAGCAAAATATTTCTGTGAAAACATCATCTGCAATAAAATAGTAGCAAGGCTCGATAAAAGCAATTTGCTTTCGCTCATAAACGCCTAAAATATGAATTTGTTTATACATTTTATTTATAAGGTAAACAAATATTGGCTTTTTATGATTTTAAATTGTATATTAATATTTAAAAAAAAATAATGGTAGCTAGTTTTTTTTGTCAATTGAATCGGAAGCTTTCTTTGTGATTGGTTAGCCCGTCACCTGGCTCGCCAAAGATTCAGATGTAAATTATTCAAAGTTATTTAATTTCACATAATTCTTTCTTTTCGCAATGTTGGTCTGCCCGCATTGAGGCTCGTAAGAGTTTGTGGATGAGGGTAACAAAAAAATGTGTTTTAACACATTTTAAACATAATATTCTAAATTATAACTTTTCTGAAAAATAAAAATAAAGCCAAGGTGTTCAACCATAAAATTATTAATGCACATATTTTTATAATAAACTTAAAATTAAAAGTGGACATAGATTGCATCACATAGAAGGGTTGTAGCACCGATTTTTCTGACCACTGCAATTATTGTTAGACTGAGCTTTGCCAGAAAAAACTAAAGATTTTCTCCTTACAAAAAGAAACCTTTTAAATTCCTACAACCCTATTTTAGAATCCACGCAAGGTACCCTCTTCGCTCCAAATCTGTCCAAAGAACAGAAATCGTGACTTCTCCTAATTTTCCTACATTTTACTTTGTTTTGATGTTTTTGATTCCTTCATAACGTTGTGGTCGTGGAATTTACTGATGACACCTTTGAAAAGTCCGGAAAATAAAAAAAAATGAAGAGCATTATGATGCGGAGCTTTTGGTTCACATATCCATATGTACTACTCTAAAATTCTGTTTTATTGGGTGGTAGCTGCTTATCGGAACTTCCTTAATTTCCCTTCGGTTCATCGGGACAACCATCCCGCTTCTCATGTTCATCTTCACCCGTTTTGCAGCACCATTAACACGCATGTATATTCCACGAAGAGTTGAGTTTCTACGCTCATATATTGCCATGATATCACCAGTGGCTGTTGCTAAGACAAATTGCTCTTCGATCGGCATGTTTGCAGGTACATTATGTGCTGCTCGCAATTGAAGTGGTTTATCAGCAGGAAAAGTGTACCTACGAATTTCAAATTCCCTCCGCGGATTGGTGAGAGGAATAAGCTTAATCAGCGTAGTATTTCCAAGATCTAATCCAAGTATACGTATGAAAGGTCCGTTGTCAGCAGAAGACCTGGACCTGTCAAGAAGAGGAGGCTCGGCAGATGATGTAGGGCGAATGAAAGGATGATTTACAGGAGGAGACCTTGACCTGATACGAAGAAGAGGCTCGACAAGAGACGGAGAGCGTACAAAAGGACCATTTCCAGGAGGAGACCTGGACCTGACATGAAGAGGAGGCTCGGTAGTAGATGGAGGCTTGTCAGTATAATAATGTCTGCAAGGGAAAGTATGCCAGTCAGGAAAATAAAAAGTGCTAGAACGAGGAACACCAGGAATGGGGTCACCATTTGGCAAGCACTCGAACTGTGAACTCAATTCTGCAACAAGAAACAGAATATTAAATTTTTTATAGTATAAAATAATACTTTAGTGTTGACTGCATGCAATTTGCAAATCGAGTTTTAGAAATGAATGACTGTTTGCGAGGCAACGTCTGCAGGACTGATGGTCATGCTACCTTCAACAAAATTCATGAAAATGGTCGACAGATCGAATGTAAACGTGATATATGTGTAATATTATGAGCTTCAAATAAATAAGGATTGACTGCAAGAGTTGACGAATTTTCTGCATACCACTTTCGATAAATAAAAACAAAAACAGTATTATTTCCAATGTTATTTTTCACGAATAAATCAAAGACTACGTTTTTCGACAAAAGGTGGATATAAACAAATTTGTAGATATTTTCCGGGGTCACAAGTATTGTTATTTCATATTTTTCTTATCGTGCATAGTATGAACACAAAGTGCAATTTTTCATTTTTCATTATGTTTTGGCGATCAAAATTTGAAGTTTCGATTTTGCAAGGAAATTCAAATAATTGTTATGATAATCTTGCAGAGCTTTCAAAAAGGAACTTTTGGCTTTGCAGGTACTACAAACAGCCATACACAACATTTTTTAAGCTTAAACTAAATGTATCGAACAATTTTGAAAATGCCATGAATTCAGATTTCGGACAATTCTAACAGTTTTTCAGTCATAAATTATAAGAATGTAAAAAAATTTAGTAAAAAATTTTTGATGTTGCTTGAAACAAATTTACTTTTGCGTGTGGCTGTAAAATATAAAATTTTTTTGTTCCATTGATAAAGATTCTATGTTAAAAATGTTATTATTCGGTGTCAATTTGAATGAATTTGCTTGAGAGTCATTATTTTTGGTTAAAAATTTATTGTATTTTTGGGTTTTAAAGTCATATTTTCTATTTATGAATTAATATCTTTTAGCGTAAATTTAATACTTTTTTATTTAAAATGTAACTTTTTGGCTGGAAATTGATATTCTTCAATTGATGATTCACTTTGTTTGAAAGTTCGTTTTTTTGGTTAAATTCAACTGTTCTTTTTATTGAAAAGAAATCAGTATTCTTGTTGAAATATTTACTTTTAAGATATACGTTAAGGATTCAAATTTCATTCTTTAAAATTCTGTTCATTAGTTGAAAGTGGAATTACTTTGTGAAAAAATCACTTTACTATAGAAGATTCATTATTTTAGTTGAAAGTTGATTTCGTAGGTTAATATTTTGACTGCTTTGTTAAAAAATATATTTTTTGTGTGCGTAATTTACTGTTTATCTGAAATTTCAACTATTTTATTTTTAGTTAAAAGTTTTCTGGTTCCAAGTTTAACGTTTTTATTTATATTTAAAAATTATTTTAGCTCCAGCATTATCCCTTTGGTTGAAAATTGAACTATTTTCTTTAAAAATATTCTTTTTGGTAAAAAATTTTCAATTTTTGTACATTTTCTTTTATTTTCAAATTTTTTATAAATTAAATTAAAATTCTTTTCGTCGATTGCTGATTAATCATTCTACCTAAAAATTCTTATCTTTAGTTAAAAATGCAGCTTCATGTTGACCTTAGCTTTGACCTTGAGGCTGGCTTTTAAAGTCAGTTCAAGGTCAAAAATTAAAAAATGTAAACGCCCTTTTTTTGACACCGAAAATAAAAAAACGAAAAATTTTACAATGAAATATGTACTTCGGTCATATGTTCCGGATGACCTTGAAGGTCACCCTAAAATTATTTTAATTCAAAAATTTTCCAAAAAACGAACTTTACATAAATCACATACTGATTTAGCCTTAGCGACCTCAAAAACCCCTTTGGTAATATTTTTCGTTAAAAAACTGACCTAGCTTAATCGAACTGAGCGGTCGTGGCCTTAAAAAGGTTATCAGGTCAGTCTCCAGTTCAAAGTTTAGAATCTCATCAACGTGTGACCCTGAAATAACATTGAAGGGTTTCCTCAAGATCAAAAATGAGGTCTTAATCAGGTTCCTTGTTAAAAGTTACTACGAAAATGACCCTGCACTTTGTAAAATAAAGGTCACTTAAGACCTATATTTAAGGGAAAAGTAAGGAAGGAAAAAGGAGGGGAAGTGAGTTTAAGCGAGAAGAGGATTGTGAAATTATGGGAGGGAAAGGGTGGGTAGAATAAGGGAAGGGTGAAGTGAGTGAGGTGAGGGATAATTAGGGGGGGTGAGGTTAGGGGAGGGAAATGCGGTAGGGGTAATCTAGGAGGGAAAAGGGGAAATAGGAAAAGTGAGAAGCAATTTTGGGAGGGGAAATAAAGAAATTGAGAAAATGGTAAAGAACGTGAAATGAGCAATTGGGAGAAGAAAGCGATTGAGGGTAATGGAGCGGAGGGGAAATACGATAAAGTGATGGTAAGGAAGGAAAGTAAGTAAAATTGAAAGTAAGAGGGTGTCGTGGCCGAAAAATGAGGGGAAGTGACCTTACCATCATTTCAGGTTATTGTTTCTCCTCTCCATTACCCTTATTTGCCTTCTCCTAATCAGTTATTTCACGTCTTTTACCCTTTCCTCGCTTTCCTTTGTTTCCTCTTCCAAAACTTTTTCTCACTTCTCCTATTTCCCCTTTTCCCTTCTAGCTTACCCCTCCCCCATTTTCCTTTCCTACCCCCACTCCTCCTCCCTAATTATCCACTTCCCGCATTTCACCTCATCCATCACACCCTTCCCTTCTTCTACCCTTCCTTTCCCTCTTATAATTTCAAGACCGTTCTCTCGTTTAAACTCACTTCCCCTCCCTTCCTTTCTCCTTCCCTTATTTTATATTAAAATTTATGGGTCATATGTTCCAAGTGACCTTAAAGTTCACCCTGAGGTCTTGTTAACTCAAACAATGTTTTAATGGCTAAAAGAACAGCAAAATTGTAAAATTTTCTTTAGCGGAAAAACTGATGTAAATATCGCAAGATGATAAAATTCTAAACTTTGACCTTGACCATAAGCTGATAGCCTTTTGAAGGTCACGACCGCACAGGTCTGTTAAGTGAGGTCCATTTTTAATGTTTTCAAAAAACATTACCCAAGGGGGTTTTGAAGTTACTAAGGCTAAATCATTATTCGATTCATGGGACGTTCGTTTTTTAAAACCTTTTTTAAACTAAAATAACCTTAGGGTGACTTTCAAGGTCATCCAGAACATATGACCTAAGTACATATTTGATTGTAAAATTTTCCGTTTTTGCGATTTTCTGTGTCAAAAAAGAGCGTTTAAATTTTTTAATTTTTGACCTTAAAATGACTTTGACGGTCATCCTCAAGGTCATAGCTAAGGTCAACATCAAGCTGCATTTGTAACTAAATATAAGAATTTTTAGGTACAATGATTCATCAGAAATCGACGTTGGGTTGAGAGGGGAAGTGATGTAAGGGAGAAATGGAGTTGGGAAAGGCAGTGATGGTAAGGGAAATAGGGGTATGAATGAGAAATAAGGGGTAGTATCGAAGGGCGGAATAAGGGAAGGGGAAATGAGGGGATGATAGAGAAGAGGAAATTAGAGGAAGTGCACTAGTTTCCTCTCACCTCACTTCCCCTTCCCGAAAACTTTTTTTCAGAAAATTAACCCCTTTTGTAGATTTTTTGCTTAAATTAATATTTTCAACATTAATCTAAATAAATATGGAATAAAAATAAGACTTTTTCAAAAAAAGAAAACTAATAAAAAAATAAAACAAACATTAAAATTAAATCATTAAAGAAGTTTAGACGGTGCAGAATCGACAATACAAAACCTTTGACAAGGAATACAAATATAATAATAATAATAAAGTAAAATTAAAAAAGTAAATATGGACTGTCTACTTTGAAGGACTTTTCCGTAAGGTTAATCCCTGTTCCAAGTATTTAAAACGCAAATTCTGGATTATGATAAAAAGAAACTCAGATTAAATTTTGACTCTTTTCAAATATAATCCAATTAAAGATAAGAAGGAAATAGCAATTGGAATTATTTTTGAATAATTTAAAAATATACTTAAACATATAATCTAATATATGATTCAGTTTACCAATATAATTGAGAATAACCGCCAACCAGATGTTGATTGTATACAAAATCTTCATCTCATCTAATTAGACAAAAAAACTTGTTACCGTATGTATTATTTAAGAATTTCATCAACACTGCAGCTGAAGTGCTTTCTCATATAAAATACCTGTCACACAGCCGTTATCTCTGATTCGTTATCAGTATCTCGTATTCTTTATCAGGGAACGTTCAAATAAATGATAATGAATCATAAACTTAAACAGTTAGATTTTTAGTTAGCAAAATTAACTTTGAACCAAAAAGAACGAATTTTTACGGCGGACAGATAAATTTTGAAATTAAATTATGCCACTTAAAATAAAATTAAGATAAAAGTCCTTGTAAGTAATTATAAAAATTTAATTATATTTTTAAACAATAAATAAAAAAAAACATTTTAATGTAAAAAAAATCTATAGGCTCTAATTTATATGGAACTTTCTGTAGGTAAGTTTTTCGGGTAGCGGAAGATCATAAAGTTGCTGAAGAAAAGATAAATTTCACAATGTTTACAAATAGAAAAAGACCTTTTTATTATTTTTTTTGCTCATGAAAATGTACGGATATCACGAGGCCAAAGTTACTTATGCAATTCGGTGTGCATCATCTATTGAAATTTCTATGATAGAAAAGTTTTCCTGATAGAAAAGTTTGATACATGTAATTAACTTATTGCGTAATATTTTTTGGCAGTAATAGCAAACTGACTATACAGTGTTTATTTGCATAACAAAATGTTTCTTTATTGCTGCAAACTTATAATATCGGACGTTGATACATTTTTTCCTATATACAGTACATAATTACGAGGGTGTAATAAATTCCCTTTTAAAATATTGTCATACTAGAATGAAAAAGAGCCTTTCTACTGGCTTCCCCAAAAGAGATATTAAGCCATCCACTACACACTGTTACAAATTTCTGCTAGAAACTTCCACTATATGTCTAGTAACTGTATATCATGACACCTGTTGAAGGAAAAAATTACACCAACAAATCATGTAAATCATTTCTGAGAATTCGTGTTCCTGACAAAAAAATAGATCTGACGGAGCCAAAGCTTGTCTTAATACATAGTATATAACGCGAGTACTTATGGAATTCAAGGAATTAATTAAATTAAAGGAACTAGTGGAATTTACAGAATTCGCGGAATTGAAGAAATTTACTGAATTCATACAGCGCCCGGAATTCTCGGATTTTATGGAATGAGCGGAATACATGGAATTAATGGAAATCAAGAAATTCATAAAATTCATAGAAATGACGAATTCATGAATTTCTAGGAAATTGTATGCAGACTTAAACGAATTATTTGAATTATATAAATTTCGTGAATTAATTCCCGGTGTTATATACATTCCTTGAATTACGTAAATTCTATGATAACAGTCAATTCCGCAAATTCATTGCATTTAGCGAATTTATTGAATTCAAGGAATTCCGTGAATTTCGTAAATTGCTTACATTAGGCGTATTATGCGAAAGTCATAAATTCCATTAATTATGTATTATGCATTGTGTATTATGTATTATGTGAATGTCATAAATTCCATGAATTCCGTAAATTTGATGAATTTCGTGGATTTGGTCATTTCTGTAAATTCTATAAATTCGATGATTCCCGTGAATTTCGAAAATTAAGTGAATTCCGAGAATTCAACGATTTCCTCGAATTTCGCAGATTTCATGAAATCCTTTAACTCTATAAATTCCTTAAAATCCATGAATTCATATGATTCCAATAATTCCGTGAATTTGATGAATGCCATTAGTTTTGCAAATTCCATTAATTCCTCAAATTTCACGAATTCCATGATTTTCATGAATTTGTTGATTTACTTGGATCCCATGAATTCACTAAATTTTTTGAATCTCATAAATTCCGCGAATTCCTTCAATTTACTTCATTCCGCGAATTCCGCGAATCGCATAAATTCCGTGAATTCCCTAAAGTAAGCATATTCTGTGAATTCCGTAAATTAAGCATATACCGTGGATTCCGTGTATTCCCTAAATTACATGAATTCAAAAAATTCCACAAATTCCGCGATTTTCATGAATTCCTTGAATCAAATGAACTTAGCAAATTCCTTGAACTTCATGACTTCCGCGAAGTCCGTGACTTCTATGCATTTCTTAATTTCAATGAATTTCTTAAATTTCATGAATTTCGTGAATTCCATGAATCCCTTGAATTCCATAAATTTCTTGAATTCCGTGAATTTGATGATTTCCGCTAATTACATAAATTTCGTGACTTCTTTTATTTTGATGAATTCCATGAATAACGTCAATTAATTGAATTCCGTGAATTCCATTAATTCTGGGTGTGACATGAATTCCTTAAATTTCTTAAATTCATTGATTACAGTCAATTCCGCAAATTCATTGAATTTAGCAAATTTCCTGAATTCCAGGAATTCTGTAAATTTGGGAAATTGCATACAACAAGCGTATTATGTGAATGTTACAAATTTCATAAATCAAGCGTATATTCTGAATTCTGTAAATTCTGTAAATTTTATGAATTTCGTTCCGAAAATCCCGTGAATTCCTTCAATGTCGAGAATTCAGTGAATTGCGTCATATCCTTGAATTTTGCGAATTCCTTGAATTTCATCACTTCCAAGAATTCCGTAAATTAAATAAATTTCTTAAATTCCATGAATTTTGTAAATTCCATAAATTTCGTGAATGCCATAAATGTCGTGAATGCCATAAATGTCGTGAGTTTCTTAAATTCAATAATTTTCAGAATCCCGTGACTTCTGTGAACTCCATAAATTCCTTCATTTCTATTATTTCTGTGAATGCCGTTAATGTTGTGAGTTCGTCAATTTTATGAATTTTGTGAATTCCGCGAAATTCTTAAATTCGGTGAACTCCTTGAATTCCAATAATTCCGTGATATCCTTGTGTACAATTTTCTTCTTACAAACGATGTAATCCATGTTTTGGAATGCTGGGCGGTGACTTCACAAATTAAAATACTTACAACTCATGTATTACAGTTTCGTCATTCCAATACCATGTTTGCAATTTTACCTTACTCTTGTATAATAGAAGTGTTGTACAAGTGTTTTGGGGTTCCAAACATTTTTAACAATGCTGATGTAAGAATTGCGATTTTACTTCGAATCAAAGATAATATCATATCGTAAGTTTACAATTTATCAGATTTTGTTATAGTTTGGAGGAATTTAGGTTACATCTAATTTAGACATGATATTTTATAATACTGTTTGATTGGATGATAGCTGCCTATGGGAGCTTCTTCAATTTCAATTGAGTTCAACGTAGCAACCATGCCGGTGTGCATGTTTATTTTCGCCCGCCTTACAGGGCCATTAATACGCGTATATATTCCACGAAAAGTTACGCTTTTACGCTCAAATATGGCCATGACATCACCAGTGGTTGTTGCTAAAACAAGTTGCTCTTCGCTTGGAATGTTCGCATGGGCATTACGTACTGTTCGCAATTCAATTGGTTTATTGACAGGGAAAGTGTACCTACGAATTTGAAATACCCTGTGCGGATTTTTACGGGGAACAAGCCTGATGAATGGAAGATTTTCAAGTTTTAATCCAAGTAATCGTAAGAAAGGACGCTTGGAAGGAGGAGAGCTGAACCTGTAACGAAGAGGAGGCTCGACAGGTGATGAAGGCTTGATAGTAGGATGAGGTTTGCTAGGAATAAAAAACCTGTCAAGAAAAGAATCTCTTCCGGAACGAGGAACGCCAGGAATAGGATCACCATTAGGCAAACATTCAAACTGTAAACTCAACTCTGCAACAAGAAACAGAATATTTATTGGTTTATGATTGCGTACAAGTTGCAAAAGGAAATTTAGGAATGATTGTAAGTGTTATGTTCTGTATGGAGAGAGGGGGTGATGGGAGATCGGAGATGTTAAGTAGACGCTCTGGTTTGTGATCTAGGTTTATTATGTCACATGTTTACAATTGCGAAAACGAAGTTGAAAGAAGATTTGAACTCATGACAGTGTGGTCGCCAGGCAGGCTCTTTATCACTGAACTGGCGGAACTTGATTCACTCGGAACACACCGCACTCACTACAGGCACACTTCACAAATCCCGATATGCGACAACACACGTCCGCTCTGGTCAGAGCGTGAGTACTAACTGACCAGCCGACTAGCTGCAGCCGGTGAGAGCACCATATACGGCTCCAAATGGCGCCCTCCACTGGAGAGAAGTCGACAGAAACAGTAAATTCGCCAGGCAAAGCCTGCAAGACCAACGGTTACATACCCATGAAGATTGACTGTAAGAGTTGAGGAAAATCTGAGTGCCTCATGCACCTTCACATTCTGGGCTGGTGTTCATGACTTTGTAATTCGCTACCTGACACGATGTCAAAAACGACAAGTGTTTAGTAATTTCGCTGATGTGTAGAAAAGTACAAATTAGGATGTATCAAATAGAAATAAATTAAGAGTTTAGATTCGTTGGATTGCGTAAAATTTGTGGTTCCCTGTAAGTAAAAGTTACCCATATCTGAAATTTAAAGGGATATTACTGAGCAGCCAAAGAAGTTTGTTTTCGTCTGAGGAAGTTTTTTTAGTCTTGATCGGAAACCAATGAAAAACGTCTCAGATCATCATCTCCTCTTGATGCAGCTCTTAACATTTAGCTCTATCATATAGATACCAACTGTCATTGGATTTAGGTAAACATTGTCTGATGTTTTATCTGACAGGCCTTAAACAGTTTTCTGGCATCTTACTTCCTGACAGCTTCCGTATCAGGCTTTGGACCTACTCTGCCGGCTTGCGGGTTCGATTCCCTCCTCGCACTCTGATAGAGCCTCGGTGGCCCATGCGGTGAACAATAGCCTAGCAAGGGAGTTGTTCATCTACGGAGAGTCTTGGGACCAGTACCCACCTTAAACTGTAGGTCCTCCTCTCACCAACAAGGAAGTGTGTGAGACGTGTACAAAGCATAGCGAAGATTACAAGAAAAATGCAAACCCTGAGGGGATACATAAAAAGCTGCAGTGCAATATTTCAGAATTGTACGCCAGATTTGTTGCCCTACATGCAAATGTGAAAATTGGATTTTCGAAATTCGCACAACTAAGATCAAAGCATTGTGTTTTAGCTGAAGAAAGTGGAGGTTACAATTTTTGTGTCTGCGTTTACCATGAAAACGTAAAGTTAATATTGAATCCGATTGATAATAAGCATTTAACTAAGTGAACTGATAGACTATCAAATTATCAAGACTTTCTTGAAGAAATCATGTGCCGTGAACCAACTGAAGCTTGTCATTGTAACGATTGCGAATCTTGTCTTGACATTGAAAATTTTTTAAAGCACCGGAATTATCTGTTGGACGTGAAATGTTTGGACACTGTGACGTATCAAGTTTGGCAGCAAATTCGTAGAAGCACTTTAAAGACCGAAATAGCAGACACTGATCTTTCGTAGAAGCACTCTTCACTAAACTTGAAAAACCTAAAACCTCACGAATTATATATCAAACAACAAGGTTTGTTTCAGAAGCACCTTAAAGTCATACTAAAAGAAGGAGAGTACAGTCGAAGCTATCAATAAGAGCTCTTCGAATAAGACCACTTCTCCTCATTCTTGCGTGAGCTAATCGAGGCGCTTTCCCCACTCTCACGCTGACTTCGAAATTCCGGTCAGCCGCTACAAATAGTGCCGCCGAAGAAATCTTAATTATTATGGTTTTGTGGAGAGTTTTTTTTATATTATCCAAATAAATCAAATATTAATTGTAATATTTTAATATTTTATAATGTTTTTCGACATTTAAAAATATCATTCTTGTGTATAATGTGCGCAATGTCAACAATGCGCCGCCACTGTAATGTTTACGTTCTGATCGTCCGCGTGTGAAGTGAAAAATGTATTTAAAGGTACATATATCAGTTTTAATCTGAAAGAGGAAAGAGGTGAGATTCAATTCTTGTGATTTATCGGAAGCTATATAAAGATTTGAATTTGATCAGTATGCGTACATATAATTGAAATATCTTGCATATATAAAAATTACGATTTCTTCGGTGGCACTATTGGTAGCGGATCACCGGAATTTCGAAGTCAACGTGAGAGAGGGGAAAGCGTCTCGATGAGCTCGAGCAAGGATTAGGGGAAGCGGTCTTATTCGTAGCGGTCTTATTGCTAGCTTCGACTGTACTTAAGTTTGCTTGACTTTGCTGAAAATTATTCTTTCATCATTCAAAATGCTACACAATATTTCTATTGGAATAATAATCAAGCAACTATATTTACAGTAGTTATTTATTACAAAAATGAAAAGGAACTAAAGCATTGCAACATTGCGTTGTGAAGAAAATTTATTATGTGACAGACGGAGTTGCGCACCATTTTTAAAATAAATATGTCTTTATAAATCTTTTAAATCACAAAAAAGATTTTGGAATTTCTGCTGAAACACATTTCCAGGCAACTGCACATGGAAAAGGTCCAAATGACGGAATTATTGGAAATTTGAAAAGACTCGTAAGAGGTTCCAGGTCAGAATTATCAGAGTTGGTAACCAGATCAGCGATTTTCCTTACACTAAAGGAAATAATAGTGGTAAATAGATAAGACATTGTGGTAAAATATTTTTGAGAAAATTTCAAAATTGTAGGAATTACGTCACTTTAAACTTGTTTGATGAATTTTTTTTAAAATACTCCACCTCAGAAATTTTTTAACCGATTTTTATCAAATTTATAGGTGTTTTGTAAAATAAAGTACCCTTTTTTCTATAAAAATAAAGAAAAAAAGTCAAAATGTCAACTAAAAAAATGTCAAAAAAATTTTTATTTTGATTTATCGTTTTGAACTCTTATTTTTTTTTAAATTTTTCTTATTTAAATTATTCCTTACGATTTACCTTTCATTTAAAAATGAAAAAAGGTTGTAGACTCTTCTGGTTGCCGAGTTATGCACTTTTAAACCGAAGCGTGCACGTTTACCCTCCCGCCTCGGCTAAGCGTCGTGGTCGACTGCGTCGAGCTTTCCTTCCCTGCTAAACATTAAATATTTTGGATTCATATTCAGGTGCGGCGGAGTAAATTTTGCACCTTATTTCAGTTTCATTTAAAGGTTCGATAAAATTGAGCCCTCTCGTGCCATTAATTGTCTGAGCTTGCAAAAACCGACGTCCCAAAAACTGCACGCTCTATTCATAATCTTTTGCAGTGCAATAAATAAATTTTATTTTGAGCAGTGCATTTTTGACCCATTCAAAAAGCGAGTGGTCGTTGAAGACTCGCTTTTGCAGCACCACGCTTTAAGGTGCCACTTATTCCGTCGCATGGACTTCTTCCATGGGACGTGGCGAAAAAATTTTATCCAGTTTTCACTCCAAAATATTTTTCATAGTAGGCAAGATTAATAAAGTTGTACTTATTTTTATATTGCGATGCAGCTTCGCCGGTAAAATAAATTAGTTCTGCTTCTGCGTGTCATTTCTTTAATTCTTCAATTAATTTTTTGGATATACAAATTGACAGCAGTTGCATCCTGATTGAGGCATTCAGAAATTATCATATAACTTTCGTGTTTTAATTCCCTATTTTCTTGAAAGTAAACAACGAATGGGTAAATCGTTATTTGTTCATTACTTCAGTAACAATCTTGAACACAGTCAAGAATCACAGACGAAAAGTTTTCGCCAAAATCACAGAGTATCACAAAAACTCCTCGTTCTAGAGATTCTTTAATATCTTTTAAAAACTTACATTGCGCCTTTGCTAGAAAATCGTGCTTTAAAAGTTCAAGGAATTTGTCGCTAAATTTTTAACATAGTCATCAGCTGAATCTACGATATTTTCTAACATTGAACGATCAATCACTGTCCATTATTTGTATGTAATTTGGTAAATAAATTTCTCATCAAAACAGTTTTTTAAAGACTCTACTATTTTTTCAACTCCAGGATATTCTTTACATATAAGCAAATAGCAATTAGGTTTGGCAGAGCTGCATATCATTGGTTTTAAAATATCTTTGTAGTATCCAAGAAAATGATTCGCAGTCTCGGCTTCTACAAGCTGATTCAGTCGTGCTCCAGATATCATCACTTTCGGATTCTGATGGATTTTGTTAACGCAGACTGAATGCGTGCTACTACTGCCAGCAAAAATGCACTCTGTGGATCTTAATTCTTTAAATTTGGAAAACCCGATATCGCAGGAATAATGCTTTTTTTTAAAAAGTGACGTATAGCTCTTTTAGGTTTCCCAAAAGTAGTCGTTTTTGCATCAACGAACGTTTTCCATCCTTTTTCACTGATATGCAGTCTCTTTGGCCAGGCATGTCTCGGCTGATTTCGGTCGGTTTCCTAATCTGGGATTAGGAGACGCCAAACGTAGTTTTTATGCTACGATTTCCCCAACTAATCGGTAACAAAGTTAAGAATTTAACTTTTTCTAATTTATTAATTGTTTCAAATAAACTTTAACTCAATATAAAAAGCTTTCTTTATTTCTTAAATCTTAAGCTCTTGGGCCTTTATTGATCAACGATCCTTCGAATGATTAATCGGTGAAACGTTCATCATCGCGAACCATTTGATTTTCATATTCTGTTTTTACAACATTTTTATCATCAGCATTTTCTATTTCTGCTTCCGTGTTGTCTACTTCACTTATTTAGCCTCAAAGTCATTCTGCTTATCGAGCTGATCGTGAATTGGAATTCAAAACTTATTTTTTGCATCGCTGGAAAAATCGCTGGAAAAATCAGTATCATTAGAGAATGAAAGTAAACACGGAACGCAAATGTTTTTTCCTATACTTTCGAAAGATAATTTTTTTGCAATAGAAATATCTTTTGTGATTTGGCGAAGTTTTGCTTTACCACTTTTTATCCAATCTCCCTTCTTGTTAAACGGATTGTAAGAGCGAATGACTGGAGCCATGGCTCCAAATGCTTCCAAAAGTTTCCTAGCGTTTTAAAACTTAAACTCTAGAAACGATTATAACAAAAATGAAAGGCTTATGTCACTATTAAAATGGACGAAAATCTTGGTTTTAGTCTATCGCATGACTAATACAAGTAATAAACAAATAATACAAACCTTTTGCAATACAAAAGACTGAGTCTGTGAACAATTGAAATGAGAAAAATTTAAAAAAAGCGAGCTCAAAACAAAAATCAAAATCAAAATTGTTTTGACATTTTTTTATTTGAAATTTTGACTTTCTTTTTTCTTCATTTCTATAGGAAAAAGGGGACTACATTTTACATAAAACCTATAAATTTTGTAAATATCGGTTAAAAAATTTCTGAGGTGGAGTACTTTCAAAAAAATTCATCAAAAAAGTTCAAAGTGACGTAATTTCTACAATTTTGAACTTTTCTCGAAAATATTTTACCACAATGTCTTACCTATCTAACACTATTATTTCCCCCAGTTTAAGGAAAATCGCTGATTTGGTTCACAACTCTAATATTCCTGACCTGGAACCTCTCTTGTGGCGAAAGCTAGCTTGCAGTGCTCAGCACAGAATCCAATCCTAACTGCGATGAAGTTATTCGAATGGGCTGAGAATCATTTCGAGGAAACAGTAAAAATAATAAACCTTGGTTTTTTTTAATCATTATTAAAGTAATTATTAAATTACCCTTTAGTGCGCTAAAGACGAATCTGACATTGGTTTCCCGCACTTACACTTTATCCCACTTTTCGGCACATGCAATTCATTTAATTTATTGTTACAGACAAATATATTTGCTGTCACCTTGTAAATCCCTAAATTAGAAGGTCTGTCCAAACTTGTGGCGGATATTGTAAATGGATTGTTGTTTAAAACAATCATATTGAATAAAGTTACAATTTTATTAGTTTCGTGTTCACTGTTTCTACCAAGGAATAGTATTTCGTTCAGATAAAATTATTTTTGGATGAAAAATATTTGTTTGAACTTTTAGAATTAAATTTTTATAAGCACTTTTTGTCCCTGAGAATTTATAGTAAACGTTATATCAATCTTCTATATAAACACTCTATGACGATTAAGTGTATATGATTGTATATCATATGATAAAAATTTTAACAAATTTTTATCTGATATTTTCCCCTGAAACTCATTCCCATGATATGTAAATATGTTAAAAGAATAAGATTTAAGCAGATAAAATATAAGCGAACGAGTATACAGTACCTATGTAACCTACAGTAGCATCAGAGTAATCTTTACTCACAGTCTGAATCTAATTCTTTGTCAATACATTGTCAATTTTTTGATTAGTTAGAAAAGATGACGATTTTCTACAACCGCGTCACCTTCTTGGTGGTTATCGTCTATTACGTTGGTAAATATAATCATATAACACATTTTTAACTTAGAGTCAATAAGGAAATATAAAATCGAAGCGAGTGTATCTAAATTAATTCCGGTAGAATCTGGAATGCGTATGTATTTGCAAGTGTGCTTCGAAATTCAGAATTTTTCAGGATAGAAAATCCAGAAAGAAGTTGGAATACATCTTAGCAAGTCGGTTCTGGACATATTTGCACTAAACAACTTTTCACTTTGAAATGGCCACGTAAATCTCTGTACACGTATGCGGTAGAGATTGTTCCATATGTTTACATCTTCCCACAGTGTGCCAGAAACTCCCAAAAGTCGCAAAAATTCAAGAATTTATTGGACTTTTATAAAACGTAATATAAGGTTTTTTTGGCTTTGTTAAGAATTTCAGAAAAAAAATTTAGCAGGGTACGAAGATGTGCATTGCCATGAAATGAAATGATTTTAAATACATAAAATAGAATCGTTTGATTTCCATGTTTTGCGAATTTCACCATATTTAAAATCGTTTCAATCTATTTCATTGCACTTATGTCTGCTGCTTTCCGGAAGGATAGGTTTGCGTAAGATTTTTTTTTTTAAATAAAAAATTTGAGATCCCAGCTCGCAATAGATTCTCGTATGTTATGAAATTAAATTGGAACTTTTGAAACCTGAATATTACAAACTTGTTATTATTTTAATAGCTGATTCGGCTCCAAATTGCACAAGGCAATAAGAAAGTATCTTCAACTCTCAAAAATGTCTTAATTTCTATTCGGGAATCGCACAGAGTCAATATCAACATAGATTTTTACTTTGCAAAATAAGTTAACACTCTATTTCTTTTTTCAGAGGTGAGTTCAGGGTTCGATTGTTTGCCTAATGGCGACCCTCTTCCTGGCACTTCTAATTCTGGTACTCATCACTCTCCTGAAAGTTCCATTTTAACTGATAGACCATATTCTACCGTCATCTCTCCGTCTCTTGTCGAGCCTGCTCTTCAAGCCAGGTCCAGATCTTCTTCTCGAAGTCATTCTTCTTCTTCCAGAATTGGATTTGACCCGGACAAAATTAGATTTGTTCGGTTTATTCCCCACACAAATCCACGCCGGGAATTCCAAGCTCGCAGATATACTTTTCCTTCCAATACTCCACTGAAATTGAGAGGAACAGGTGGTAATACTGCGCCGATGCCAACCCAAGAGCAACTGGTTTTAATAACATCCTCTGGTGACATCGTGGCAACATTCTGCCGCAATAATAAAAGTCTACGTGGAATATTTGTAGATTATCCTGCTCTAAAACGAGTGAAGTTAAACATTTACAGCGGTGCGATTGTCGATTTGACCCGACATGAAATCGAAGAAATTCCCACAACGAAAAATCGCCCGATTTCTAGGAATTTTACAATACGTAAGAATGTAATGTAGTGGAAATAGGTTACACAGAAAACATGGAGATTGCGCCCCGCGGAAGATTTGCTTTAGCAGACATTGGTTGATTGTTTATAAGAAGTTCGTAATAAACAAATTTCTGAAATAAATACAATATTTCTACGATTTTTATTGTTTGGACATAATTATTTCGCATTATATTATTTCTAGAGTAATGCTGAATATTTTTTAATTAAAACGAAGTAATTCTGGACAATGTATATCATTTCTAGTATTTCTACTTCATAAAAGCGCAGTTTATTTTGCAGAAAAGTATGAATAAATTCATGGTTTAATTTATTGAGCATTCAGCAACGTTAATTATTTTCATGAAAATTTATCACAAACAAATGCACCATTTAGTCCTTTGCAGCCGAAAAGCACTGTTTCTTGACAGAAAAGTATTACTAAACGTCTCCATGGGCTGCATTATGTTTATTAATTTAGTAATAATATGAACTACTTCCAGGGGTTTCAGTGGTACAAAGTACATAAGAATAAACTACTCTGCTCTTTCGGTTGTCGCTTCTAAGCATGCGCTAATTAAAAAATATTTAATTCAACTTATTTTCCTTTCTTAGCCCTGCTCGATCAACAACAAATGCGTGTGATTCTATGCTCTAGAACTAATAATAAAACATGAAAAAAATCATATTGCATTTAATAAAGACGACAGATTCACACGAGTCGACGGGTTCGTGTATCCTAACGGAGCGGTCAATTACTGCCCCCACCCCCCCCCCCCCCCCCCCCCCCCTCCCCTCCCCCCCCACGCACACCAGTTCCCTCCTCAATCTCGTCTCCTTTTGCTGTGATATTTTTTTC
>JAAAKG020033128.1:0-44118 GCA_010014905.2 Druon quercuslanigerum
AATAAAAATAATTTAAGCGTATTTAAATTTTCCCGGCATACGTCGCCATATTGAATTTTAGTTCAAAACAATTCTTTGATAGTTTAGAGGTGGCTCAAATAGGCCTCCACAATTTAACCCAGAGATTGCACCCACTGCTGTCAACTACGATTAGTTTTGCACTATGAACCTCAATGGTTCATTGTTTTATAGTTGCGCATGGTTAGGCCATCTATTCTTCGATTATGACGGATACCATGTATTTGTAGGGCTATGGCACGGGCCACTTATCGCAGCTGATTGTAGCATGAGTTTGACGATTAACTGTCCTTGCCTTTGATTCATCAAACAATGACAACTGTCGCGAACATACCGTCCGCATTGTAATCATGTGAGCCTGAAAATAATGAATTGGTCGAAAAGAAAATTTCATGAATACAACTCGGTATAAGAGGGGAAAAAGTCGATCTCCATTGTGAGTTCTAACTTCAAATTATTTGTGCAGAAATAATGGGGGGTTACGCGAGCAGAATTGCTTCCGTCTCTAATATCGCAGTCAATTCGGTATATCGTGGACGAAAGCGTAAATGCATTGAAGATGACTACTTAGATGAAGACTCTGAATTCATCGACAGGACTATGCAAACACCAAAAAAGTAAACAATTTCAATATTTTGCCAATGTCAACTTGTCAAACCTAAAGAAACTCATTCGTATACATCGAATTTTCCTGTTATCTTGGGTTATGCCGATGGGTGCAAATAAGACTACTCCATCATTTGGAGCATACAAATAAAATACGTAGAATGCAAAAACTTAATAGAAAATACGTGACTCACGAGTGACATAGAAAGATAGATGTAGCAACAGATTTCTGCATTGAAAAGGCCTTCCGCCAGTTTTTAGCGTTAGAAAGACGTAGGAATTGGTTTTTATATTAGAAAGACGAAGCGATTGGTGTCTTGTGGTCCCGTGTCAAAGAAATACATAAATTTAAGTTTTAGAAATAAATAGACTTACTAATGTTAAAAAGGAAGTGTAGTTTAAAAATAATAAGTACAGAAAATTAACTGTTAATAGTTGTTAACTACGGTAACGGGCCGTATTATGGAACGCCGTCTTGATTGTGTCCCCTTGTTGGAACAGCGCTAGAATAGTTATAATAAATGAAAAAAATGTACTTATTGGTATTTGAAAGCATTATAAAAAATTCATAGGATGTATCTACAGATTTACTAAAATTTTCCGCTACAGCATCACTAACTAGCGAAAAGTGACGAGCCTTGATGGACGAAAATAAAGAAACCAAGCTGATTATTAAATGCGTTTTTTTGTAAACTCAATAATCCGAACATTATAGATGACATTTCAAGCTGAAATTTATTCATTTCCATTTTTGTATTTAATATAAATCCGTGTTCCCAGTTGCGCACACAAAATGTTTGAAGGTTCCCCATTATGAAACGGGTAAGACCTGCGTTCCAAGTTCCCGGACAGCTCCTCACAGGGAGCACGTCTCTTGGAAGACTGGCACATTTTTCGTTCATTCCGCAGCTTTATTATATATTTTTTACGTGTTTGTGTTCGAAAATATTATTTAGCAATATTATAAACAATATTATCAACATAAAATAATCTACATAACCTGCAAACTAGGTTCTTCTGTCTGTCACTCAATGTTGTTTGTTCATTTAGATTATAATAACTAATTGAAAATAGGAAAAATTATGGAGAAAATTAAGTGTATAAATAGCAAAAAGAAGAAAAAGGGGGATCATAGGATTCAACAAGAATTCAACATTAATATTGTTTACTACAAATTTAACTATTTCATTTTTGGTTGAAATCATCTTTTTCATTGAAAGTTCCAGTATTCCAGTTTTAAATAGTTGACATTTTTTTTTGTATAAAAATTTATCTTCTTTAGTTGAAAACTCAACTATTTTATCGAAATGTTTTTGTTGAAAATGAAATTTTTTAGACAGGAAATGTAATTAATCCAATTAAATAATACATCGTCTTAGTTTAAAATGTATCTCTTTGGTTTAGCATTAACTTTTGAACTGAAAATTTAACTATTAAATTTTTTCTTGTAAAATGAGCTATTTTAAATTAAAAATTCGTCCTTTTTGTAGAAATTAATTTTCTTGTTTGAGAATTCATCATTTGTTATTAAAATTTCGAGTATTCGATTTAAAGATTTATAACTTTAGTTGTGCATTTATAAGTTTGTTTGATATTTTTTTGTGGCAAATTAATATTTTTTAACTCAAAATTTAACTGTTCAATTTATTGTTTTGTTGAAAAAAATTTTGGTGGAAAAATGATATTTTTTCTTTGAAAATTCATGTTCTAGTTTAAAACTTTAGCTTTTCAAGTTTAGTATTAACATCTTGATGTGAATATATATTTTTTTAAATTATTATTTTTTGACTGTAAATGTAACTATTCCAAGTGAATATTCCATTATCGTAATTGAAACTTCATCTCTTTCGAAGAGCATTACTTTTTTTAACTGAAAAAAATTGTTGATTGACAATTTACTTTTTTTTAGTTGAAAACTCGTCTTTTTTCGTAAAGATTAATCTACGTCGTTAAAAATTCATGTTTTTGGTTTAAAATTCAACTACTTCAGTTGAATGTTCGTCATTTTGGTTGAACATTTTTTTTCTTATTAAGTGGAAAACTACTTTTTCTAACTGAAATACACATTTATCGTACACGCAAATCATACATTTAAATACTTATAATGTGTCACATTTTGTAATTCTATTTTTAGTATTGCATATAAAAAATAAACAAGTAAAAGTTCTAAGATTGAAAGTAACAAGGGCTTATGTACTTATTTCATTTATTCTGATATTTAGTTGTTGATATTCATCTTTTAAATGTTAGGCCGAGAGGGATTTTCTTTCTTTTTTGAAAATTATCATTTTTTAAATAAAATAAATTTTCCCAATTTGATTTAATTTTTGAACGCTTGGTTTTATAAATGAATATTAGGTCTATTATATTTTCGAAATGTTCATATTCATTCAATAAATAAATAAATATTTAATATATATTAGTGTTTTCAATACGTTTTTACACTTGGATCTAAGCTTCACAGCATGACAGGTGCCCGTTCCAAACAGGGGACATTTCCTGTGGAACAGAGGGACATTATGAGGAAAGGGTGTTCCATCATAGGGACATGCTAAGCTTTTGCATTTTTCCCTTTATTTTTATTTAATTATCACGATTAACCATTTTGCGACTTGTTTTTGATACTAGATTTATTGGTCTTTCAAAATATACTTGGAATATTTTGAGTAGTTTCCTCAAGCATTTGTAATCGACGATATTTTTTTCATTACTCTAAAAACCGTTCCATAATGTTACTCATAATTATGATTTATGAGGTACCTTAAATGCGAGCTTTTTATCTCCGATACAGGTGAAATATGCTAGCTTTGAAGTTTAGGACTTTATAAATTGATTACAATCAATTTTAAGTATTAAAAAGACATTTACATATTAAAATTTTATTGCTTTCATTAGAAATAAATTATTTTTCAAGTTTTTATTTGTTAAAAAGTTAAAATATTTATAAATTTTACTGGAATTCGGGTTTAAAGATTCGCACACGGAACCTTATAACCTGAAATATATTTTTAATTTACTAAATTTTAAATCGCTACAGGGTGGTTTTAGAATTTGTTTACTTAAGCTGAAGCATTCTTTTGCTTAAGAAATATGTTATAGTGTAAATTATTTGTAACATCAATAAGAGAAAGAGTGTACTGATGTGTACTGTTATGATTATACTTAGTTCGCAGACCAACTCTACGCGCTGCTGTTGTTATCGGGTTAACGGGGCAATGGGAGAGTTTAAATTTTGAAAAAATTATTAATTTGAAAACTAATGTGAGTCTGATAACATGAAAACGGTGAAAAACTTATTTTTGTAAATTTTCAGTTACGTATTACCATGCGAAAGGATTAGTGCAAAATTATGAAAGTGTGATTCAAAATACATTAAAAAATGTTGCTTTTTCGCCTTCTGTCTCATATTCTTCAAATTTTACTTTAATCATTTTATTTTCCTTAAATTATGATAAAATAAAATACACGAAAAGAACTATATATACATATACGTGCACTAATACATTTACATAAGATCTAGTTAAAAGATCACTTGTTCACGGGGCTAGTTCGGGGTATCTATTGCTGCCTACTTCTCATTGCGTTCACCACCTTTGGACTTGATGATAGAATAAAAAATCAGAGAAGTGACAAGTTGACAGAATTAACTATACTTTAGATGTTGTTATAAACAAATGAAGGCTATAGCTTCCTTTGTTAGAATGAAATTTAATACTTTTCCTCAAGGGTACAGCTTTTCAATTCTCTATTTTAAAATGTTCATTCCAAAATTGACAATGCACTTCTGATGCTTCAGTCCAGGTAATCCCCTAATAAATACATCTGTCATAATTTCGGGGGACTTTTGATAATTTAATAAAATCGAACCACGTTCGAGAGCTTCCCTGACAAAATGATGAATGCTTTCTTGAATTCCCAATCCGACTTCTTTCAAGAATCTTGCAAGAATCGCTTCTTTAGCGGCTTCAGTCAATCCCATGTATTTGGCCTCGGTCGTTCATAACGCAACAGTGCGTTGTTTCTTCGATTCCCAGATGTTTACTTCGTTTCCGAGGACGAAAACGAGTCCCGTCTAGGATTTTGTATCCTGAGTACATGCTGCCCAATTAGCATCTACAAACAGTTCCAATTTACTTGAGGTCTTTTAAGTGATACATAAGTGAGTGGGTCCACGCAGATATCGCAGAATTCTTTTAGTTACAGTCCAATGTTGTTTCCGGTAACAGGTGTTGAACTGGCTTAGAAAGTTCACTGGAAATGCGATATCCGGCTGAGTTCCAAAGGCTAGATACATCAGACTTCCTATCAATTTTCTGAAAGGATATTCATTGGTTTCTTCAGTTGAGTTATCTTCAGCTTCACCGACTTTCAAACCTGGATCCATCTGTGTCAAAGTAGGTTTGGAATTCTCCATGCTAAATTTTCTTTAAATATCTTCCACTTTGCGAGATCTTCATGAATCCATCCTTTTGGTGAAATTAAATTCCAAGACAAGCTTTCATTGTACCTAAAACTTTTATTTTAAAACGAGAGTTAAGTGTTGCTTGACTTCCGAGATCCAATCAAATTTCTTTGAAATAATTAACATATCGTCAATTTATGTTGCGATGATCATTAGTTTGTCTTCTCGTGTACCAACGTAGACACACATGTCTGTCACACATGTCTGCCGCGTTGTTTAAGGCCATACATCGCCCTTTTTATGAAACAGACTTTATTTCCTTTTTGGAGTTCCATTAGCATTCTTGAAACTGTTATTTTTTCCACGCCATGTAACTCCTCCTTTCTGGCGAGGCTTGGCAAAAGTTCTTTAAGAAGTTCGGGCTAATTCTCTGTTCAAAAATGCGCTGGTGACATCTAATTGATGAACGATCGTGTCGTTTTTAACAGCGATAGCTTTTAGCAGTCTTACTGAGCTGAGCTTAACTACAGGGACATGCATATAATTGAAATCTATCCCAGGGCGCTGAGAAAAACCCTTTGCGACCAACCGGGCTTTTTTTCGTTCTAGAATTCCTTCAGCATGAACTTGTTTCTGAGTAAAAGTATGCATTCTATTACACGTTGCTGTTCCGGTCAATCAGCTCTCACCCACATCTTTCAGGTTCATTTCGACTTACAGCTGCATCAAATCCCATGAATTGTTCTTCGCTGTCATAAAAGACATTATTTTCTTCGTGTTTTACTTCGTGGATTTCATTTACTGCAATTTCTTCTCTTCGTGAAATCATATTGTATTCTACTTTACCCATGTCTTCTCTTTTATAGGGATTTTCTCTTCTTCTTGACATTTATTCTCTTGGTTTCTGTTGACATCTTCGTCCGAAATAAATTCTTCGTAGTTCTGCATCGACAGAAATTTCTTGAGTAAGAACATGAGTATCCTTTGGATTGTACGGAGTATCCCAAAAATATGCATTCAAGTGTGCGTTGCTAAATTTTTTTCTTTCCAGATACCTTGCCCGCCTTGTCAACCTTTGCTTCCAAATGTTTAAAAATACCTGGTACTTGGTAATTTTCCATGCCATATTTCGAATGGTGTTTTACCACCTAGACTCCTAGAAGGTTACCTTTTCCTCAGATAATTTCCCGTTGCAACAGCCTCTTTCCAAAAAGATCGCGAAAGATTTGATTCTAACAAGAGACATCTTACCATCGCTGCTAAGGTTAGATTCTTTCTTCCCGCGACTCCTTTCTTTTGGGGCGTATGGGCAGCGGTGAGTCTATGAGGGATCCCACAAATTAAAGGATGGGTTATGGATTTGGATCGTCGAGAGAACAGGTAAAGTCAATAATAAGTAAACAATTCGCATAGAAAAATGTTTTATTATCCGACTTGCAAGTAGTTCGTGGGAACTGTTGTCCCACAAGCGATGGTGAAGCTCAACCGCGTTCCTCGAGAGCAGGTTGATGGATGCTGGATGGCGTCAGGGTGATCTCAAGTGAAACCTGGAGGTGCGATGGCACTTTCGTCTGCGGAGAGGTATTGGAATGATAATTGGGTATCGATTAGGATAGCGTGCAGAGAGCACAAAACTTGGTGCTCAGTGACCAGGTTTGGGGTATTAGCACCAGAAAGTGGTGCTTTCCACATCCCTAGTTGTAGGTCCGCAGGGCCGTATGACAGCCGGATGATTATTACGTTGATATGACCTCCCCCCATCTGTTTAGGACGAGGTTCATTTTTTTAAAAGTTCTTCGCATTTCTCCAATTCTTCGTTAAATGAAAACCAGGATTCTTCTTCCATTATATCCAGTTGTACGTATTGGTTATCTTCCTGTTCTTCCTCATTGATTTGGCTTTCTTCTTCTTGTGCCAATTTTTTTTTTAACTGTCATTTTTACGATGTCCTTAAATTTCTGGTTTGTTTCCACTAAACTTCCTTGATGTATTTGGTTTTTGTCGAATCCGGAACCGTGTGATCATTTTTGTTCCGGTTCGACATTTCTTCACAGTAGGTATCGTGAAAAATGTACAGCCCCACCGCGCGTACGCGAATAAGGCGTTTAAACTGCCTGGAGCGTATGTGTGCCAATCATCGTGATTCAGTATACATTGAGTGCAGTATTATAGAATAAAATTTAGAATCACTTTTACTATTAACTTGGTATTATCATTTGACAATAATATTTCAATATTATCAATGTTTAAATGATGAACAATATCATTGTTCGTAAAAAGCGTATGTGTGACGAACATCGTGATTCAGTATGTATTCATTGCAGCATTTTTATAGAATAATGTTTCGAATAACTTATGCTTTCAACTTTGTATCCTCATTTCATGATAACATCTCGATATTATCCATGTTTAAATAATAAACAATATTATTATTCATACATTTTTAAATTTTGCAGTGTGTTTTCTATCATAGATTAAGTGTTAATTGACTTACGTGTTCGACTAGTATATTTTATAACTAGGGGGAGATCTTTCTGTTTCCACGGTGAGGGAAAACAGTTCCCGAATTGTAGAAACGATCTCCCCCGAGTCATACACGATACTTTTTTTTAACATCCCGTATGATTTAGGCAATTTTCATATCTGTGGGTCGGTTCCGCAATTTCGTTTTTCGAAGCGGCAGAGCAAATCACTTTAAACGAAAAATATTTTTTCTAAACAAAAAACAAACAAAAAACTAATCTTTAACCTCTATTGTGACATTTACGCTGGCAGAATTTCTCACTGTGGAGATGGCACCACTGTTTCCCTGTACTAACCTCCTTACTATTATCCTTACAGACATTAACCTTTAAAGAAATATGGTTTTCGTCTACACGATATTCACACACTAACATGAATACAATCCATATTCTTTCGATGACGTCATTTTTCTACTCCCTAGGGAGTAGAAAGTACTTTCTACTCACACCGTGAGAAAAACGGAGTTGCGGGCCCGCTTCACAAGCATAAAAAAAGGCCGAAATCATGGGGGTGTTATAAAAATTACCATATTTTCGTACAACCATAAAAAATATTTAAATTGTATTGGATGTTTACTTAGTATTTTTTCTTGAAAATATGTACTTTGATCTTCAATTTAAAAGACAAAAGTACGTTTTTGATAACTCCTAAAAAATGGTCATTTAAAAAAAAACAATATTTCAGAAAAATTCTTCTCATTTTGTCATTTTTGCTATTAAAATTTTTTTGTTACATTTCTTTTATTACCATTGGCATTTCTCATTATTTTTTCCCCCGAAAATGTATATTATAATTTATATTTACTTTATTTATGCGAAACCCGATTCGCACTAGTGTGGTATATACATATGCGTAGATGGAGTGGCCGTTGAGGGTTAATTCTCATCCAGAAATCTGTCTTTACATACCTTGTATCTAATTTTTCTCTTCTCATTTTTTCTTTGGCCGTTTCCTGTCTACCTAAGGATGGCTGGACTAGGCCGATTATGTTTATTTACTTGTGACTTCCAATATCACCAATCTTTATTTTCGTTTGTAGCATCTGCTACAGATTAGTGTAATTTCCTTCTTCTTGCTCATTTTTCCTGAAGTATATGTTTGAATATTACGTTTTATAATATCTTTAATATTCCAATTATCTGATGATGTTCCATTCTTTGTTTTTATTACATACATTATAGGTGAAATTTTTCCCCTATTGAAATATGGTCCTTTCAAATTTTGATTTAAGTTTTAGGATATTCCTACCCTTTTATTTGACAATGTCCATCCTTTATGCCCACTTTTCAGACTTTTGAAATTCAATTTCGCTTTTGTCATCTAAATCTTTATTCAGCGCTTAAACTCGTTGGAGTTCTCTACATGCACTAAAAAAAGCTGGTGTGAAACCTGTCGAAGAATATTAATTGGTATTTAACGCAAATTGTATATCATCTACATTTTCAGTTGGATTTGCTTATGCATGATATTTAGTGGGTTTTGCATGTCTTATTGGAAATGCTTTACTTAAATTAATTATTGATTTTTTTACGTATTCTTTTCCGCTATCTGTGGACAAAATTCTGGGTGTTCTCCATTCTTAAATTGTACGCTTGTGAAATTCTTTGATTTCTCGATATTGAAATTGACAATGGACCCATCATATGCGATGTTACAATTGTCATTATTTTACATATTTGAATGTTTCAGAATACAATATTTGATTATTTACTTTCGGTTTTATTCTCTGGCGAATTTTGCATTATTTTACGTATTTGAATGTTAAGAATACATGTCAGGCCTAAATAAATTTTCATAAATTTTCGCATAAGTTTTTTCCATGCCTAAATGTCCTGCTTATTTATTATCGTGATTTTCAATAAAAGCTTGTTCTTTTATTTCTTTTGGTATTGTTAATTTCCGTGGGTTTTTCTCTAAATTTAAGCTTAGTTTTAAAGGGTTGGGTCTATAAAAATTTAATTGATTGACGCGTATACTCTGTTTGGATTTTCTTCTAGTATATTTTTGATATGTAACATTTCATTTTTATACCAATTATTATACACAATTTCGTAATCTTACTCTCACAATTATAGAGTCCATCGTGTTAGTCTACCTGTTAGATTTGTTAAATTATAAAGAAATTTTAATGCAATGTGATCTGTAATAACTTTAAATGAATAAACCTTTAAATACGGCCTAAACCTTCTTATTGCCCAGAATCTGCCAAATATTCTTTTTCTGAAGCAGAATATTTACGTTCCCTACCATTAAGACCTCAACTTGCAAACGCTATTGTGATTTTTTCACCGTTTATGTTTTGTGTTAATGCGGCTCCTAATTCTGTATCGCTAGCATCGGTTTCAAGTTAAAATTGACTTCCAAAATCAGGGCAGCCTAAAATTGGAGCTGTTGTTAGTAAGTGTTTAATAGTCGTGAATACCTGTTTCTGTTTTTCAGTCAAGTCCCAATTCACCTCTTTTTTAAACAGATTTTGCAGGCGTTCTATAATTTTTCCAAATTTTGAAATAAATTTTCTATACGAAGATTCCATTCCTGTCAAGCCTGGTATTTTTTAATCGTTTTCGTTATTCGAAAATTTAAAACAGGTTTGATTTTTTCATCATTCACCTGTAACCCTTCTTCATTTACTTAAAATCCCAAATATTTAATTTCGAAACAACCAAATTCAAATTTTTTCAAACCTATTATTAAATAGTTTTTAGTTTATTTAACTGCAGTTTTTATTTTATGTAACATAATTTCTAAATACGCTAAATGTCCTAGAACATTTTTGGAGAATCTAATCATATCAACGAGGTAACAAGATGCATGTGATTTTAATTCTGTTATTAATATTCGCGCTGGAATGTATCAGAAGTATTTGTGAATCCAAATTGCATTTCCTGAAACTGATACAGTCGTTTGCCTGGAAACATAAAAGCTATTGTTGGTTTATGTTCTTCGTCTAACGTTATCTGATGTTATGCTGAGCGAAGATCTATTTCTGACAGGTATTTTTCTGATCTTAATTTACCCAAGATTTCTGACATTATAGGAATGGGATATAAATCTTTTTTAGTTATTTTATTAACTTTTCTAAAATTCAAACAAAATATGTATTGTCCAATAGGTTTCTTTATCATTATTATAGAATTCGACCAATCACTATTAAAAGGTTCTATAATTTTTTCTTCTAGAAGGCGTTCTACTTCTTTATACATAAATTCCTTATTTTGGGTGAGCCATAATAATATCTTCGTTTTATTAGCTCATGATCTTGCACATTTATTGTATGGCTCGTTATAGTATTCCGGCTATTGGATCGGTCTGATGAAAAATCATTGTCATCATGTCTTTCTTAGGGGCCCTTTCCACTGTTAAATTACTGCTCATTTTTACTTGCTTCCAGGGGGTTTAAGCTTAATTTCAGCAAAATATACCGAGGTAAAATATGACGAGAACGGTGTGGCATTGACTAAAGTAGGCAGATAGCTACTGCTGGAATCGAGAAGTGCGCGAAATTTCAAATAATAATTTTGATGCCTGTGTATTTGTAGGTTAAGTTTACTTTCTTGACATGTGGTTATGCTGCGAACTGCTGAGCGTGAAAAATGACTTTCACTCGGCTCGAGTCAAATCAACGTTTAAATTTACATTTTATTATTATTTAAAAAACATTTTATTGATATTATTCTGCATAAAAATTTAATATACAATTTATTAATTGCTATGCTGGCCAAAATTTATTACCAAATTCCACAAATAGATAATCGATACAGCTTTGACTAGCTTTTCCAGTACCCGGACTACTTTAAATGGGTGGGTTTACATTCTATTTCCTGATCTTTTATTTTTCTTTTATTCAAGTTCGGTTTCCTAAATTTGCATCCATGAAATCCTGTCAACTTGGATTCATTTCACCTTTCATATTATCTCTACTATGTTAATGAATCTGAAGCAGTGTCTACAGAAAGTGGGATTTTTCGGTCCCCACCATTCTTCCGTTTGAGAGAAATACATTCAAACGCGGCATGTCGGTGAGTCGGCTCTGTTACATGCTGCGAAGACCAGCCGAAAATGCACGAGTACGAACCCGAGCTGGCCCGACATCACCAAGGACGATCTAGCTACTCCTCAAATTTGTGTTGGTTTTGAAATCCTGAATTACTTTAGAATCATTAGGCCTCGTGTAAAGCCGAAAATGCACGAGCAGGAACCCGAACTCTCCCGACTTCACGAATGACGATCTATAGCTTAAGTTGCTCCTCAAATTTATTCATGTTTTGAGATCCCGAGTAGTTTGCATTTGAAAAAATTAATTTTGACCAACAAAAAATTCGAAATTGCAACAGAAGCAATTAATTTTTAATTTCAAAAAATTAATTTTTGAAGATGGAGAATAAGTAGCCAACAAAAAAGATAAATTTATAACTAAAAAGATAATTTTTCAAGGAAAAAATGTGAAGAGAATTGTTTAATTTTCATGTTTAGAAACGAATTCTAAACTAAAACAATAAGCATTCGATCAAAATACATGAATTTTCAGCATATATTTGAATTTTCAACTAAAAAGATAATGTTTCAACGAAAAATTGAATATTGTATTTTCGGTTGAAAAATAATTATCAACCCCAAAAAATCAAAGTTTCAAAAAAATGTTTAAATTTTGAAGCAAAAAATTAAATTTGCAAACAAATAATTTACTTTTCAAACCAATAATTTTTTTACGAAAAAAGAAATTCAAAATTTTAGTTGATGATTAGTTGATCAGTTTAAAAAATAAATTTACAACTAAAAACTTTTCAGCAAAATAGTTTTATTTCCAAAAAAGTACATGAACTTTTAAACATTTTATACCAAAAGAAAAGAAGTTTTATCAAAAAATGCACATTTATCCAAAGAAACGAATTATTAATTAAAATAGATCAATTTTTAAACAAGAAGAATAATTTTCTAACAAAAAAGATGAATTTTTGACTGAGAAAGGTCAATTTTCCAGCAAAAAAAACATCAAACTTTGTACAAAATTGTTAAATGTTCAAATAAACACATTTAAAATTTAAAAAAAAATCAAACAAAAATGATGCAGTTACATTTTCAGCATAAGAAAATGTTTTTTTTTAACAACAAGAAAATTGGATTTTTAACAAAAGAGTTAAATTCTCAACCAAAAAATTAATTTTCAAACGAGAATAATATTTTTCTATATTTTTCTATATTAAAAAAGATGAATTTTCAACTGAAAAAGATAATAAAAAAAAAATGTCAGGAAAATCTTTAAATTTTCCAACTTTAAAAATGAGTATTAACACATTTTGCAAAAGAGTTTAATTTTCGACGGAAGAAAACAATTTTCAACTGAAAAATATTTTGAAAAAAAAACAATCGAATTTACAACATAACAGTTAAATTTTTAAACATATAGTTGGATTTTCAATTAAAAAAGGTGAATTTTCAACAAAACTTGGAATGGAAAAAATTTTGAGAGAAAATGGAAGAAAGATCACAAAGTTTTTCAATTAAAAGTGTTAAAAGATTTTAAGCAAAATTTTGCAATTTTGCCATATTATATAATTTTAGAAAAAAACATCATTCTTATTAAGCCTGATTGCGTAATTTTGTTGCTCAATTTTTTGTTATCTTTATGTTGGCTTAAAAAATGTGCGAAATTTTCAGAGAACAATTCACGGAACTGCTCTTTGATCTTATTCTAGCATTGGCGCAAGAGTAATTAAAATTAAAAATAATTTTTTATTTCGAAAAATTAATTTTAAGAAATTATTTAAAAACATTTCAAAACATTACAAAAGATTTCAGACATTTTTGAAGCATCTGAAAAATTTTAATGGCAATTTTTTTAAATTTTGCAGCATTAAAAAAATAGAAAAAACAATAATTGTCCTAATATTCGTGTGAAATTTTAGAATGATTTTTTGTTTTAAAAACTATACTTTCAAAGAAAATTCAAAAAGATTTTGAAACACATCAAACCTTTTCCTAAAACTGAAAAGACGAGTGTAGAAAGCAAAATGTTTCAATTTGATAAGGTTAAAAAATTTAATAAATTGAAATAATCGATTAAATTCAAGAAATATTTAGAAGATTGGAAAAGATTCAAATCGAATTTTAAACTTAAATTTTTATTCTATTTCTTTGTTCTATCTATTTCATTAACTGGTCTATAAGGTTAAAGCCAAATCTGTACAATCATTTGTTAATATTTTTAAACGTTTTTTGTATAATTTAAAAGGCGATTCTTCATAGCATTTAACTAACTAATGGAGATATTTTTATAATTTTATTCTTAAAACTTATTCCCTAAGGTCAAACATGGTACACAAATGTCGTAAAATTTAAAAAAATGAACAAATATTTACAAGAATTTTTAAAATAAAAATCAAGAAATATTATATTCAAACTAGGAGTATCTATAAAAGTATTATTGTTTTTTATTTAAAAAATTAGTATACACAGAGTACAGTTTTATTTAAAGTTTCACGAGGATTTTGTGTACCCTCTTTGACCCCCGGCCAGAATCAACGGAAAATATTCTAAAAATATGCTCATTAGTTATACAGATGCTACAAATACTTTCCTTTAGAGTTTTTTACTATTATTTCAAATTTTAGGATTAAATTATTCAGGATATTGGCATCTGTCTAGAGTCTTTAAAAAATTTTTGAAAAATCATTCAAAATGTAAAAAAAATTCCTATAATCTTCTAAATTTTCCCAAGCATTTTAAGAAACGGTTTATTCTCTTGACACCTTTTGAGATTCTTTTAAAGCTTCTGAAGTTTATCCTACGTTTCTAAATCTATAATTTACTTTCTGACTAACTTTCTAATTTACTAAAATATTTACATTTTTTTAACTTTTTAAACTTACCGAATTGAAACATTTGGCTTTAAAACCTTCTCCACTCATTTTCGAAATCTCAGGAAATCGTTTAATGTGTTTAAAAATCTTCTTTATTTTTTTTAAAGTACATGTTTCAAAATAAAAAATCATTAAAAATTTTCACACGATAATTAGCAAAATAATTCTGATTCGATTTGGCCTGAATTTTGTGTTAATTCTGCAAAATTAAAAAAAAATGCCTCTTAAGTTTTTCAGATTCTTTGAGAATTTTTGAAAACTTTTTCAATTTCCTGAAATTTTTTAAAATAATCTGTTTAAATAAATTTTTTAAAAAGAAAAATGATTTTAATTATTCATAAAAACCTAAAAGAAAGTTTTAGTTATTTTTGAATCTTTTAAAAATTTCTGAAATCTCTTAAACATACTCAAATTTAAAAGTATATTTTTTAAAGCAGCATATACAAGAAGGCACAAGAAGGCTGAATAAGAATCATGTTCCTTAATTTTTCTAAAACTATGTGATATGAAAAAATGGCAAAACTTTGTTTCCAAATCTTTTACGTACTTTTTAAAAATTTTAGGAAATAATTTTTAAAAAGTTGGTCAAAATAATTCCCCATCATGAATAATCAAAAATGTTTCGTAATCTTTTTTAAATTTTCTCTCAGAATTAATTTTTAAACCATCATTTAAGTGTTTCCTAAGAAGATTTTTTTATTCTCTTGACACCCTGAGATATTGAGTTTACCTAATAACTCCTTCTAATAGCCAGATTAGCCAGTTAGCCACCGAAAACGAATCTTGAGGTCGGGAGAACTCGGGTTCATGCTCGTGCATTTTCGGCTCCACAAGAGGCTGGCCTACACAACATGTAGCAGAGCCGGCTCACGACGAATGTGTTGCGTAAAATTATAAATAGTTATAAATAAACCAATTTCGAAAATCGCTCTTTTTTACAAAAGGATTCATTTTGAACTACGTATTGAATAAATTAGAATAAAACTTGTTACTCTGGGATCCACCATTTTAAAATTTGCAAATCTGGCTCCGGATTCGTAATCAGCGACCACATCAGTGACCACAAAAACCCCTAGATGACAAGTTTTATGAAAATCCATTAATATAAATATTTACATGTTGTATTTCAAATCCAATTTTTAATTACAAATGTATAATTCCATCGTATTTAAATGTTCATCAGTACTAAATCTAATTTGTTATACTACCACGGTGCCGCGCTAATGTTTCGCAAGCCATTTTAACAGATTCAGGCAGTCTTGTTGATTGTCCTGATTAACCGATCGTGCTCAATGACCGGGGTTCATAGCAGGGATATAGGTGCGGGAGGTTTTGAGTGAAAGCGGATATAAACGTGGTTTCAGTGTAATGAAGGCAGTAAAAGTTTAATATGTGCATGACTTTTTAAATACTTAAAACTGATTGCAACCAAGTTAAAAAGCCCTAAACCTTAGAGCTCAAATATTTCACATGTATCGGAGATAAGAAATTCATATTTAAGGTAAATTATAACTTATAATTATGAGTAACGTATTAATATTAAATGTTAGTTAAAATCCCTTTTAACATTCTTTAATATTAGTGCGTCTATTTATTTCTAAAACTTATACTTAAGTTTTTCGTCGATACGGGACCACAGACACCAATCGCTGCGTCTTTCTAACGCTAAAAACTGGTAAAACCTATTTTCAAGGCAGAAATTTGTTGCTACGTCTATCTCACTATAACACTCGTGAGTTAAGTCTTCACTATAAAGTTCTTGTATTCTACGTATATTATTTCTATGCTGCAAATGATGGTATAGTCTTATTTGCACCCATCTAATAGCCTATACTATACATCTGCTGCAGTTATTGCAAAAAGACCCTTGTCGCAAATTGTCCCTGAAAAGTTCAAGTCAAGTTATGTGAAAAAAAATTTTATATGAAAAAACTGTAAATTCTTGGACCGACAAACTGGGATGCAAAAGGAACCTCTAGACTAAGTATCAAGTTAATATTCTTGTGTGTACGTCTTGGAAATATGCTCTTATTGATAATTCATTTTTTCTAAAGAAGCTAAGTTTATTAGCTAAAAAATGAAAAAAAATGTTTATGCAACGTCATGTCTTGTAACAACCTTTAAAAGTTTAAAGTATATGTATCGCTTCAAGGGGGGAATGCTGCGTAACAACCTGAAAATTAGGGCATTTTTGAGGATTTTTTTGGAGATTAAAATAATAATGAATCTTTCCAAAACAAATGAATTTCAGCCTGATGCATCAATAATATTTTGATTTATAAGGGTGGATGTCCGGCATGTCCGAATGTGATAGGTCAATTTGCTTGATTTCTAGTTTCTGTCTCATGAGTCTGAAATAAAGAAATGAAAAAGATTTTTGAAGTTTAGATCCTGATTTAGTCGATGAACCCAAAAAATTGAAGAAATATTAATATTTCACAAAATAGCGGCCATTTGAAATTTTTTTTTCAATTTGGAGTGGTTCACCGACAAATGAAACATTAAAGAAATCCGTATACGCAAGTTGAAGTCGATCGGTCAACTACTTTTTGATTTATGAGTCGGGCAATTTTGAAAAATGTGAAATCGAAATAAATGTGTTTAAAGTAAACATAGTGACAATTGTCTTACGTGTTCCAATCGTTATTCGGCTATTCCGGAAGCATAGATTATGCCCACTTCTTCTTCGTTAAGCTTTTTTATTTCCAAAATCATATTTTTTCTATACTGATGATTTGTTGCGATTTTTTTGCTTGTGCGTGGCTAGAACTTGTGTGGGTTGGATCAGAGCTGGACCGGCAGTGCGATGTTTTTAGGGATAAAGAACGCAGGTATGGATCTGGGATTTTCACTGTATGTTTTTGGAACACCAAGCTATCTTTTAAGCCAAAAATAAAAAAATAGCTTTTTGGATCCGTTACAGGGGATTCCCCCCTTAAAACTTAAGTACAGATCACTGGATTAAAAATTATACCTACAAACCTTTGAAAGCTGTCAGTGAGTCCATATCCAATATTTTTAATGAGAAAGTTTACTTAAGTGGTCCCTTTTAACATATTGTCACGTATAAATATTTGGAAATATAATTTGTCTTTGCTCGATCCTAACAAAAATAAAAGGCTGTCAATAAGTTCAAGCGGAAACTATTAAGTCATGTTATGTGTACGAGGGGGATACCCTAACTGAAAATAAGAGAGACTCGTCCCTTTACTATTTTTTTATGTAGGCTTGCTTGCACTGGGCCTCTCTCAGGGAGAGGAGTTGTTCTGTAATCCCTAACTATGAAAATAAACGGGTGGAAAGGTGATCCTAATCAAGAACTTGAATGCCCTGGGGTTTCCAAAGTTATAACATATTTTATTGCACTCATAAACATATATGTGTATATTAGTAACACAGCATCGTGGTCGTAATGAAATGAAATTAACAGAAATATAATGTAGTAAGAAGAAAGAAAAATTTGGAACGATACAGTGTTTGACTCACAAGTCTCTTGGTATTAAAACTACCGTTCTACCGCTGACGATGGAACGGGCGAGAATTCAGTTGTAGAATTTTCACTAATTATCAAAGTGAGAATTAGTGAGAACCCGATTCACGGATGCTGCACGAAACGCAAACGCTTTTAGGCAGAGTAGAGCTAACTCAATTATTTACAACCGAGTGATCGTAGTCTGTCTGGAGAATCTTCTTTTAAGTTTGTTGGCAATTAACAGCGAATAAGGAACAGCTTGTCCTTATGTTTCGCAAATCGTTCCGTCGGTACGTACGGTCGGTAGCGCAAATACGAACCATATGTTTTGAATTCAGCTTCTTGAGGAAAGAAGCTTGGGGTCCTGTCTAGTCGTCCAAAAACTAGCTCGTACGGAGTGAAATTAGTTGTTTCATGCACCGAGGTGTTATATGCAAACATGGTGAAAGGAAGTAAGTGGTCCCAATTGTCATAGTAGTTAACATAGTGCTTAATGCATAGTGCTCAATGTCGTCTGCTCCTTGACATCGAAAATCTTCTCGAGATGTTTCACAAGTTTGCTAAGAAAGCTTCTACCTGTATCCGTGAGAATGCTCTAGGGTGTTTCTTATTGGGAGAATAGGGATGTTGTGACAGCGTGAGCAATTGTAGTGGTTTTGAGTGCAGTTTTGCTAAGCAGTACTTACTAAAGATGTCCTGCATAGTAAGGATGTGACATCTGCCGTTTGGTGTATTAGGGAGTTTTCCTACTGTATCGAGGGATACTTTTTCGAAAGATTTAGCAGGGGTATCGGTAATGAGCATGGGTTCGCGTTTCCTTGCTCTTACTATCTTTTGTTCGAGACAACTTTGGCATTTACGAATGAATTTGGTCACTTGATTCCGAAGTCCAAGTCAATGCTTCCACCTTACCGTGAGAGAGGGTGATTATAACGTTACTATTTTTAAAGACGTCAAGTAGTTGTCTTGCGATTTGGTTTTGACGCAACGATCCCAGTAAGTCTCCTGAGTTAGCTATTCGACAGGAGGTTTGGTTGTTCCATTCTAATGCGGTGTGAAGGTTCTTTAGTCCTAGGATTACGTCCTTCCCATCGACATTATCTACGTGTCGCCTCTTCACAACAATAGAATAAGTCCTGTATCGACCGTGCGGAGTAACCAGCACCTGTATCTTCTTGGGCCTGCATTCCCATTGGTTTGAGTGTTAAGCCGCTCGATAGCAATAAGGAGCTTAGCAATAGAGTTCGTGGGTTCATAATCCTCGGAGGTTAAATGGGCGCAATTCTCATTTTTGTACGCCAGGGGTTCAGCTCACTGATTTATGAAAATAGGTTCTTCTCCACCTGTGCTAACTACATTCGTCTTGCTTTTGGTAGAGTCTTGATCCGGTGAGTCTAGATTTGAAGAATCGTCAATATATAGTAGAAAAATCAGTAGAAACCAGAAAATTTTCACCACGCAGTTTTAATGAGTTCGGCAATTGATATTCTATGACATTTGCAAGTTCAATAACAAAAGTAGGGATTAATTATGAGGTGGTGAACGCTGACCACACCGAATTTTTCTTTTTCGGACAATTCGTAGTTATCTAGGTCAACGTGGTATTCCTAGTCTAGGGTGTCAATTTCATGTTCGAGGCTGACATTTTTGTCATAGGAAATAGCGCTGAGCAAGTCGATCGTTGGTATTGTTTCTATCACTAAAACAGGCCAATCTGCATTTGCCGGGTTACCTCGAATACGGGTATTTCCTGTCGCCTAGTGCGCTGGAATACACGCACTGCTGTTATTCTTTCGACGGGGAACATTAGATTACGACATAAAACCGAACTAGGATTAACACCTGATGTTTTACTTTGTTTGGCCCAGTACTTTTCCTTTTCCTTTTGCAAGATAGGTTACGGAAGGTTTGTTTTTTGGTTTATAAATTCGAGGGCAGGGTTGAATTTGCGGATTCGTTTCGTTCCACTTAGGGCGCCTCTTTGGCTTGAGATTGAAGACCGTGGCCAGGGTTAATTTGGTGGGCAGTAAAAATTATTTCCTCAATTTATATAAACTGCTCTTAGCAATGCAGCATCAGCTAAAATCATGAGTTCTCCTTTTTAACATAGGGCTAGAAATTCTGCACCTTATCCGACGGGCCTATAGAATGATTTTCTCAGTTCCAGAGGACAATAACATAGGGGAAAGCCTACAACTTTAAATTGAACCAGGTTTCAATTGAGGTTCAGTGTGTTATATCCCAAAATTTTGCAATTTTGATGTAAGTCTAAAACTAGGCGCAACCTATCTTACCTCACGCGAAGCAGAGTAGTACCACCGAGTATAAACGAGCGCGTTAACGGTCCTATCTGAGTTTGAACCTAACTATAATTATAACTATCATAAATACGAGTTTATTTATATTTCATATAGTTTAAAACCATGAAAAAGCTAAAGAAAATCGTGTGAAGTATAAATGCACACGTTCACATAGATTAAATAATAATATTTTAATTTAACTTTATAGTTCTATTCATTATTAATGGTAACCCACTTAGTGGGTTTCACACACGTTCACGTAGATTAAGAATTAATATTATTTTATAACTTTATAGTTCTATTCATTATTAATGGTAACGCACTTAGTGGAAGAACAGATGTATAGTCAGACACACTGTATCTGAAAGTGTCTGGTTAGAGCTATCACCTATGGTTAAGTTAACATGCAATACTTTTATCCCTGAAAGTTCAAGAGTAGAGATGCGCGATCACCAATCGTTGCGGTTACCTGTAGCTATTAGTTATCATATGTCACAGCGAGGCTAGCGAGTATCAAATAATATGTAACCTATTAAGAAAGACACAGCTGACCACCGGAAGTTATAATAGATTGAATATAAATAATCCTTAAGTGAAATGCAATTCTATGAACGTACGTGCTTTGCAAAAACTAATCCGGATCATGCTTTTTCAAAACTAATCCGGAACGTGCTTTTTCAAGAATAATCAGGAACGTGCTCGTATCTATAAATCTCCCTTTTAATATAAGGATGAAGTACTATATAAACCCCGATTCTCCCTTGTATCTTCGTGTTTAGTCTCAAGCAGTTATACTGTCCACTCGATCTACGTTCGACGAATCGCTTTGACAATGTCGCGTACTTTAAAGTTTAAACTCAAAATAGTTACCGTGTTCGGGTTGAGTACTAAGTCCCGTCGCCTGAGATATTAGGTTGACGTTTATAGAAGAGAAAATAATTGGCCGGTCCCTTGAGGTAGGCAACAGACTCAATGATTCAACGTAAACTCTGCAGAGGGGCAAAGCCCATAATCTTTACTTAAAATTAATTTCAATTACAAATTGGCGACATTGTTTCTTCCTCTTTATTTACAAAGAGGTACCCAGTGACTTTCATGGGATCGATAATACCTTCAATAGGCAGGGAAATGTCCGTTTTGGTTCGTTGCCCGCCTTCAGGCTTCTGCCTGATTCAACACTTCTTCGAAAAAAAACCCCGAAAATCCGTCGTGACTAGAAAACTTTTCAGATTCATGTTCTTGAATTTCTAGATTATTATTAGTGACCTTGAGAGTTACAAAGATGATAGGTTCTGATTCATCAGTTTTCACTTTCACCTCGGCATCCCTTTGTGCAACTTTCTCTCCTACTTGTTTGCCTGTTCGAATTGACTTTTTTTGTTTGATTTTCAAACAACCGGAAAGCTAGGCATTTTGTTTTTTCTTTCGGCTCATAATAACGCATGAGTGGAATTTATAAAATCTAACACAAGATCGAATCTTGCTAGAGATTTCGATCCCAAGGAAATTCTATTTTCAAGAGGAAGATTGAGAAACTTAGAAAATGATTAGATAACACAAAGCACGTTCAATTACATGAGACTCATTTTGAACTGAGTTCCGAAATTCCGCCTCGAGTGAATGTAATGAACTAGCTTCCAACAATTCCGCCATAAGAGCGAAAGGCTGTTAAAGCAGGAAAACCGAGGCAACGAGGTCGAGGTGTCTCCGCCACGAGGTCGAAGGTTTTTGGCTGATTTAATAACGACTTCCGCCTGATGGGTGAAAGTGTGCAATTCAATGATTATCTTTAAACGCAAGACACCAATAATGACATATTTGCCATTGTAAGAATTATGAGAGAAGAAAACGATTGTAAAACAAAATTTATCGGGCGGACTAGTAACCAAAAGTTACTAGTGATTGCGTGGTCGAATGGGAAAAACAGCAGGGCAAAATCTCACCGCTGCCACTATCAGTTTTTCACGTGCGAATATTTTCAAATATAATTTGCCTGCCAGATCCTAAGTTAATGATTATCTCGTTGCCCACTTTGTCCATCAGAGATTTCCCGCATATAATGCGCAAGAATCTCATGTCAATCGCGTTAATTTTACTTTTATCTTTTTCTTGATAGGTCCATGTCTCCCTGCCATATAGTACAGTCGGTTCAAATATAGAATTATATTGCCGTTTTAACCTTATTTAATATATTTTTACTTCTGATAAGGGGGCCTGCTCTACCAGTAAATAAGCTACTGAGGCATACGAATTTAATAACTTGTTCAATTCTCTCATCATTTAATACAATCTTGCATATTTTTTTCTCACCCTTTCCTTCGAACACCATAGTTGTTGTTTTATTTACGTTAATTTTAAGGCCCATGCTCATTCTGCTTGCATTCAGTTTATTCGACGAAAGCTAACCCACATACCTTTACTGTTTCGAGATTCACACCTTCTTCGTCGATAAGAGCCATTCTTAAACACTTGTCCATAAATAATATAAATAGCCATGAAAACATAACGCATCCTTGTCTAACGCCTTGCATAATATCGAAGCAGTCACTCAATTTCCCATTTATGTTTAAACACGATTAGCTACCCGTATATATTGTTCTTATAGCTCGTAGGAGTCATCCATTCATTCCGTATTCTTTCAGTACTTCCCAAATTTTATTTCTATCTACCTTATCGAAACCTTTTTCTAGGTCAACAAATGCACAGAAAACTTTTTTGCTCACTCTGAAACTTTTTTCTGTGATTTGCCTTTAGCTAAATATTTCATCCGTACATGATCTTCCTGGAATAAGCCCACTTTGGACCTCCCAAATCCTTCCTTCTGTTATTTTCATTACCCTACTAATAAGTATTTTTGTGTATATTTTACTTACGGTACTTAATAAACTGATCCCTCTGTAATTATTGCAGTCGCTTTCATCTCCCTTTCTTTGGTATATTGGTATGATAATCGCTTTTTTGCAACCATCTGGGACTTCTCCTATTTCAATGCATAAATTTATCAAGTCGCACAGTCTGTGTGGTATGTACTCGCCACCAAGTTAAAGCATTTCAGCGTTAATAGTGTCTACTCCGGAAGCCTTACCGTTTTTCAAGTTCTTGATTATATCCCTAACCTCAGTGACACAGACTTTCTCAATTGAGTTTTGTAACGCAGTGTGTTCTACATGGCTGTTGTGGTTTCCTATAGCTTCATCTCCGGTTTGTCCCCTAAAATGGTGTTTGAAAGCGTCTATAGACCCGCCTGCCTCATATTGTATTTCCCCTTTGCTATTTCTCGTGTTGACAAATTCTGTACTGTTATGTCCCTTCATTGCTTTATAAAGTATTTTCTTGCTTCCTTCAAAGTGGTTTTGTATTTTCTTATCTTCTTCTGCTCTATAATACCTTTCCTTTTCTTAATTAATCGTTTGAGTATCCTATTTTCGTATCTGTAATCATTTTTACTTCTATTTCTTTCCTCATCGCTGAGACCTGTCATGTTCAAAGTTCTCCTGTACGTTTCTTTCCTTGCTTTTTGGGCAGCCTGAGTATCATCATTTTACCATGCATCACCAGAAATTCTTCCCACAACCGCGGTACCACACACTTCGATCGCACATCTAAAAATGATATCCCGGAATTCAGCACATGCGCCCTCTATATCTTTATTTCCTTTAAGCGCCTCCTAAGTTGCCTTATCTAAGCTTTCGACTATCTTATTTTGAAAATCTATTCTCACATCCGGTTTCTCCAGGTTCTAAATTTTGATTCGCGTTTGTTTTGTTTTCTTGGTTCTCTGTTTTTCTCCATCCCCGACCTAAGTTAATTTTGGAGAGTCAGTTTTGGATTCAATTATACTATGGTTATTTCCTTTAGACCAGGTGTGCATGTGGGTCATTTTATGCCTAAACCAAGTATTTTTACGAAACAGACCCCTGTCTAAGCATAAGCCAACTAATTTTTCTCTGTTATAGTTTGTTCTTGGATCCCCAAAATTACCTAGTACTCTTTCTGTATGCTGATTTTGGATGCCTACCCATTCATTCATATCTCCTAGCAGAATTATTCTTTTACCGTGATCGAAAATATTTATTGTGTCATTTCAAGTGTCCCAGAAGGCGTCTTTCACTTCTCTGGGATCACTATCAACTGGCGCGCAACATGCACCGTAACATGCGAAATCACGCACCTTGTCATCACTTAGATTTAAAGACTCAATGCCCTGAGTTCCTCTGTCTATGTGTAGGTTCGTTTCAATTTGCAATGATTTATTCGCAGGTTGAAATTTTTAATTAGAAACTTAATTCCGATAAATTATTATTTCCAACCTATATTCTGTTTGGAAATGCATACTTTGGTCAGCCTTACATTTGAAACACATCGTTCTTTGTGTATAAATTATTTTCCTTTAGCACCGCGACGAGAAGAAGACTGCGCGATGTTGGCATATGGTTGGAAGGGAGAACGAACGGGCCTCGCCTGTGTGCTTGTAGGAGCCATCCATATAGTTTACTTCTATCTACCTTGTCTAAAGCCTTTTGTAGGTTAACAAATGCACAGAAAACTTTTTTGCCCACTCTAAAACTTTTTTCTGTGATTTGCCTCAAGGTAAATATTTGATCCGTACATGACCTTCCTGGCATAAACCCACTTTGGACATCCCAAATCTTTTCTTCACCTGATAACAAAGGGTTTAAAAGTATCAGAACTTCGCTGTACTCTGAAGTATTGATGCATCCATTATTAATATTTTTTTCTTATCATGCTTTTGTCTTAATTCATTTTTGAATTAGGATTAAGAATTTAACTCTCAATCTCGAGTCAGCTCGTATGCTAGCTTTTGCAGGGCTTTGGAATGCTGACTAAGCATTCTTAATCAAAGTTCTCTAGTTCCCGGCGATGCAGGATGTGACTTTGTGTCGACTTTTACATCCAAGTTAATGCGGCTCGAAAATAACATTTTTAATCCGCTTCAACTTGAAAACTAGTCTCATAACAAATTCGCCGTAACATATATAAAAAATGCTAGAACAGATCAATACTTTTGCGTGAACAGATAATTCCCATTGCATTTTATAGCAAAATGTCCAACAGAAAAAAGAAAAAGGACAAAACCATGAGAAAATTTCGTTAAAAATAATACGCTCTCTTTCATAAGTTTCGAGATATCGTATATTGAAAAATCTCCACTTTTTCGCATTTTCAAAGAAAATCACAAAGTTTCAAAAAACAGTGCGTACCTCTGCACTTAATTACTGCACGGAAAAGTGTTCCACAGGTGAGTGAAAGTCGACTCAATGTTCTGTGATTGCCAAAAACAAAAGATTGTTGTTTTTCTTTTTTCCACTTTGCGTCAATGTCATAATCATATGGAAGAATTATGTCCAAAATTCAATTTACAGAGGCATAATATTATGCAAAATAAAATCAACTTTTCATTTCCATTATGTACTTAATTTCCCCCAGAAAACTCCGTGATTTTATTTGTAAAGTTTTATTTGGGTGAAATTCATATTTTAAATTTAAAGGGACACGTATGATTTTGTAGCGTATTATTTTCTATGTTTATTTTTTACAGGAATTTAATCAATTCTCTTAAAAATACTTTAAAAACTGTATTCTTTATTCGAACTTGGATCTTCATATTGTAATTTTTGAAAGCCTTTATACATTCTCATGAAGTTTCAGCTGAACGAGGCAAATCATTTATTTAAACCACTTGTTGGAAAAACTCGTTTTTAATTCATTTTTTGAAATTGATATACAGAAATCAAAAATTTCCATATTGTGCCAAAAAGACGCGAGATGCGTAACATTTTCAATATAGCAAAGCGAAGTCGAGAAGAATGTCTGCAGAAAGAACTGTAGCTATTTACTGTAAGAAAATTTAGATCATAAATATGCATTTAAAAATGTCAGTCAAAAATCGAGCGCGTAGCGCAAGTGTCACGATGAGAATTTGTACCTGAAAGCCAGAAGAGCTTTAAGCAATTTAATCTTTAACTATACACACTTAAGTCCGTTAAAAAATCAGAATGTGAGGATGCATTAAAATACTAGGATCTAAAAAAGATTACCTTTGGTAAAGTTCTATTCAAGCATTCCAAGTGCAAAGAATAAGTAACCGAGCGTGAAGTGCGAGATCCGAAAAGCGCGCGCCCTAGTACATTCAAATTTGCGGTCAAATTTGCAAGAAATTTGAAAATGGATCGAATCCATTTCCAATCTGTCAGGTTCTACACTTGAAGTTGCGGAATCTCTCGGGGGTGAAACATGCTGTTTTTTAGAGAAAATTAGGCGATACGTATTTTTGCGATTAAGGAAAAAAAATTTCTACGGAGTTATCAATATTTGAATTTTTGACTTTGTTTTGCAAAAAATCCCACATTTTTTCTGTAAACCTGTATAACTGTTGACCTAATTAAGATATTTTAGATTTCTTTCCAGGTTCCGGTAGAACTTATTGCCTTCTTTCGAAATCCTCGAGAAAAATTTAAAAAAGTATATGGTGGATGAAGCACAGAAACTTAAAAAGGACAAAGGCGTTTATTATTTGCTTGATCTATACAGCGGTAATCAGAGTAAAAGAAGGAACAAGAAACATCCTTCTACATGGTGATTTTGCAGAGAATTGGAAAAGGGTTTTGAAACATGAAATTCAAAGTTCTTACTGGAAAAATTTTCAAATCAGTGACAAAAAACACTAGAGTTTTCCTATTGCCTGAGAAGAAATCTAAAATATCTAAATTAGGTCAAATGCCTAATTTCCTCCAAAAACAACATATTTCGTCCCCGAGAGATTCTGCAGCTTTAAGTGTACAACCTGCCTGATTTGAAATGGATGGGATCAATTCAATTTTTGATTTCGATTTATAAGTTATTAATCGACAATTCTGCGAAAATTCTGAGAACTTGAATTCGACTGCCGGCGCCTCACATATATAATTCAGTCTTTCGTCATTAATAAATAAATTATTGTTTCTAACAAAATCTTGCTATCACCACTTATGATTACTTTTTCGCTATTTGCAAATACTTTTGTAGCAAAAAAGTGATTATCATTGATTGAAAATGTGTAATATCTTTTGTATCAATAAACAAATATTTTTCTAAAATAATTTCTAAAAACTAAATCTTGTAATAATTACTGTTGGGTACTTTTTGCGTACTTTTGTGGCAAAAAAGTAATTTTAATGAATTACAAATGTGATATATATATTTTTTTAATCAATTAAAAGTAATTTTTTAATAATTGTTTATAGCAAAATATTGTCATAACCACTTTTGAGTACTTTTTGAGTGCTTTCGTGGTCACAGTATATTATTTACAATTGACAGAAATCACTGCGAAATACAAGTATCTTGGGGGCAAGTATGGAAATAAATGCAGAAAAAGCATTCACTAGAAGGCATTGTTACAAATAATTATTAAAAATGATCTTTTATCTATAAAAAAAACTTTACACATTTCAAGTAAATTGTATTTACTTTTTTGACACAAAAATACTTAAAAAGTTGTTTTAAAAAATTATTTTTCCTATTGATGAAAAAACATATTACACATTTTCAGTCAATGGAAATCACTTTTTTGCCACAAAAGTATTAGAAAATTGTCAAAAAGTAATCATACTTGGTGATAGCAAGAGTATTTTATAAACAATTATTTATTTATTAATGGCAACATACGTATTATACATGAGAAATGATTATAGTTTTACTTTACGGCACGCTCAGGTGCTTCTATGCAGGAAGAGTACATTTTCTAAGGTCACATCTTGTGTCCTATTAGGGCTAGGATCCCCTTTTTTTAAACTTACGTTAAATTGACTTCACTTTAATTTATTCTGTAGGAACATTGTCGTAGGATTCACAGGATACGACGTATTTTCGAACAAGGCAACTTCTCCATCATCCACGCAAACTAAACTTTACCCGATTCATTTTCAAAAAACTAAAGTCCACTTGTTTGCTCGTAAAAAACAGTCAAAATTGTTCAACCTTGAGGGTTCATAACTCATGACCTATCATAGGTAGGACATTGTTCTTTTTTTTTAATCACAGGATATTGAGTCTACTTCCACTCACGTGTGGAACACTTTTCCGTACAGGAATTAGGTGCAGAGGTACACACTGTTCTTTGAAACTTTGTGATTTTTCTCTGAAAATCTTAAAAAGTGGGGATTTTTCAATATACTATAACTGGCAACCTATGCAAGATAGTGGATTATTTTTTCAATAAAATTATCTCATTTTGTCCTCCTTCTGTTTCTTGTTGGACATTTTGCTCTTAAATGCAACAGGAATTATCCCTCAAAGCAGACGCAAACCATAGAACCATAGAAGCAATCATAAGTTTTCTTATTAAAAATATTTGATGTGGGATTTCTTTGGGAACCAAACTACCAGATGACTGAACTATGATGTATATAAGCTCCACGAAGGAATAGTAAAAAGTAATATTAGAAAAGTCAATGAGGAACAAATATAAGCCCAACATAGAATTTTATCTAATCCACCAAAAATACATGTGAATATTTAGATTTTTTTATAATGACGACTAATAGCAGCATCAATAATATTCTTTTTATCATAAGAATTACTTTTAGTAAAAAGTAGTAAAATAAAAAGTTATCGGCGTCTTATTGTGCGAAAAAAGGTTGTTTTAACTTTTTTCTATAGTTAAACGTTTATCTCGAAAAAGATGAAAAATAACAACTTTTACTAAAATATTCTTTCTTCATGTATGAAGAGTTTTTGATACCCGCGAACCTAAATTGTCCATACACAAGCGTTAGTTCAGATTACCTACTACCTTATATAAAGAAATTTGCGATAAGTTTAACCTCTTCTGACCCATGTCCATATATGTTGATAGATATTACGTATGTACGTTATCAAACAAAAAGTAATATAAAAATATTTATTAATTTGAAAGATGTATTATAAATTTTGGTAGTGTTTGAAGAGGCAAAACGTATACACCACGGCCAATATCAAAATGTCAATCTTAAGCATCGATACAAATCTGGTATGCAAAACTTGAAAACTATTAGTGGTATGAGTTTCTCCTTTGTACCAAAATTAAGTACTTATGCAGTGCTAACATATGGCACAAAAACTAAATTTTGTGCCTGGTAATTTTGATCAAAAACATGTAGTATGGCTTGCTTCAGCCCGGATTTTTTGCATAGCAAAAGTCCAGAACACTTAATTAGCACTAAATTCCTACACAAAGGAGAATTTGATACCACTAATAGTTTCGGAGTTTCATATACCAGTCAACTGAAGCCACTACACGTTTTCGGTAGAAAAAAGTCCCTAGGTCAAAGTTTCTTGTAGGTGGGTAGAAAACTTGCAAATTATTTAAATAAAATTTTTAATTTCGATAAACATAAGAAATGTTACTTACTTGTGAAATTTTCGTAAATGTGCAGAAAAATAGCAAAACATTCTGATTCGGAAACTTTATTTAAATTCTTTACTGTGCATAAAATATATTTAGATATAAAATATATGTGTTTCGAAACCATTCTCATGAAATTTTCCATAAATTATTGGGCGCAAAGCGCAAATTTCGTAGTGAAAATGTAATCGTTAAAGCCGTAGGTGCTTTGTGATTTTTCTTGAAAAACAAATGAAAAAAGTTTAGTTCCAATTTATGGCTGTGATTCCTCAGAAGGTTATATCACAGTTTTCGATTTCGATTTTACGCATTAAACGTGCGATAACGATCAAGAAGCGCCGCGCGCCCAGCGCGCAAAGAGTATGTACCCGCGCGGTGGGCAATTTTTTTTATAAAGTTAATTGAAAAGTCCTGATTTTTGCATAGATCTGACGAAAGGTGTATTCGTTGACATATTCAATATCAGTAACAATCGTGAAGGAGGCAATTCATTTCAATATGAGTAACTGTCATAAAGGCGGAAATCGATTAAGCATTTAAAAAGTGGAGTACAATCTTTTTACTTAAATTTTCATATGCGTTTTCTTTGATTTCGATAAGTTAAAATTATACTAATTTTTTAGAGATCTGAGTTTCAGTAGATTTAATGTTTTATTAATAATCAGTAAAACATAAATGAAATAATAAACATGTCAGTTGCTGTGACACACATTTGTTTCATTACAATGTCTGTTAAAAATATTAATTGTTTCGAATTATGTTCTTTTGTAACTTAAAAATATTCGTCTCATTTAAAAATGTCTACATTGATACTTCTGGATAAAAAGTTAGTTAATTCATTAATTTCAAACAATATTTCAACAATTTTAATCAGGATTTAAAAAATTAAGTATCTACTAAGATTTCTCTAGGAATTAAGCTATTGCTTTCAAAATAAATTATCTTCTATACAGAATTGTCATAAACGGAACATTTTCGGGCAGTAAAATATTTACACCTCCAACTGTTAAGTTCTTCGGGATCCCGTCCGATTCAGCCAGCGAACGCACGATGCACGAGTATCGCATGTGGGGGCATTGCTGTGCGACACAGAGAGCACGTGCGGTTCAATGCTGGTATAACAGCAATGCGGAACAAGCCTGACTCGTCAATTAAAGCTTTTTTGAATGAAAAAATTATTGAAAATTATTGAAACCTAGTAGATACCTGGTACATATGTGAAGTCGATACATATAGCTGAAAGTGGGGAGCAGTGCTATGAGGTGAAAAAATAGACATCTTCAGATTTTCCAGTTTTTATTCAGACTTAGTCGAATGATATCTTTAGATTTCATCAAAAATTTATAGATGGAGCGTTATTTATCAAGATATACCACATAAAAATCGAAAGTATTCGGATCATGTTCAAATTCACATATGCTATAGTATTATTGGCCCCGAGTCCCTTTCAAATCAGACAGGTTCTACACTCGAAGTCGCGCAAAATATTTTCTGAATATTTTATCATATCTGTTGAACGTAAGAAAAATACGACAATTCGGCATGAATTCTAGAGAAGGCTCTGGAGGACTCGTCATTGGAGCTCCTATCAAAAAATGCCCTGGAGTAAGATAAAAGAAATTATTGGGATATTCAGAATGTGGTCTAATAGGTGTTGTTAAAGTTAGGGGCGGCGGGAGGAATGAAATTCCACGTAGTTCCCTCGACCGATAAAAATTAATAAGAGTCGGGTTTCCACGTAATTGAGCCACGTTCTCTCTCAATTCTCGATCTGCACCTTAAAAGGTGGTACCATTATAGCTTTAAATGTGAGCAGGCATTCCTCTACGCGCGATGAAATGCTTGTAGGCCGATAAGAAGCCCTGAGAAGTATATTCCGATACTATTTCTAGATGAAGAGCTCTTGTTACGCAACAAACGAAAAGAGCTACAAAGCCCTTATAACTCCTTTTTGATCTATCTGGAGCAAAGCGAATCTGAAAGGAAGCGGCATAGTCTACACCAGAGTGTGTGAATGGTCTACAATTCACAGTGCGAAAATCGGGTAGACTACCCATTAATTCTTGAACAACCGCAGCCCTCTACACAAATGAAGCATTGACGTATAAGACTTTTTACTAAATTTCTACCTCTGACAATCCAAAGTCCTTGACGTAAAGTGTACAAAGTGTGTTAAGTGCCACCATGTAACGATTGCAAGTGCACATGTCGAGCGATAAATACTTAAATTTGAAGATTAGCAGGTAGTATCACTGGATTTCCTGCGTGGGGCTTTAATAAATCGTAGGAAATAAGCCGTGACTCTAACTAATCTTGGCCAAGACTAAAATCCATCAGCTAGTTCTTAGCCTTATGTTCGAGGTCAATCTCTTGAAGAACAGTCTGCTGGGTTATCCTTAGTTGGAACATGTTGCCACTAGGCATTTGGCAAATATTCTTGAATATGTGCGACTCTATTAGAGATAAATTTAGACCATGCTGAGGGATGCTTGCTTAGACAGGCCAAGACTGCCGTTGAATCATAGTCTCTTGGATCTCCCCTAAATTGACGAAACATCTTTTCTATGTCAGATACAAAAACTACTGAGTGTTTTCGCCATCTGAAAATGATGGAGAATAAATCAGTTAATAATTTAGGCCCAATATGCAAGTGAGAATTCAATGATGAACCATTAGAAGTAAGACTGGAAGCATTGAAAACCACGCGCAAATGTGTGGTTGAACTACTTTCTCTCAGAATAGGATGGTGAGGAAGATAGACAGTTTGAGAAGCATCGGAACCTTTAAAGTTTAGAGACAATTCCATATGATTTAGTTCCTGCTATTCATTTAAGAAATCTAAATATTCTTTGAAAAGTTCAGGTTTATTTTTTAATCTAGCCTGGCTCTTTTGTAATATTAATTTAGCCTTTTAGGCAAGGGTTTATGAGTGGTTATGAAATGCTTTTCACAGAGCACTTCGTCTCTGTTAAGAGAGATAAATTCTCGTAAAGTGCTTCAGTCGTAATGCTGAAATGAACGGAGGTAGAACTAAGCACCGAAATCTGACGTACTGGACTAGACAGAATCCAACCAAAGAGGCTATTTTGGGTGGTCAAAGTGACTAAAGTACCTTGTTTTACGCCAGACAACAAGCAAGATCCAAATTTGTCAGCTGCTAAAATAACATCAATATTTGATGACCCAAACGGATCAGGATCAGCTAAACACAGCTGTTTTCATTTTTAATGATTAATCTTTCTTGTAAATTCCGGTGGGGAATAAGAACCGAGATTTTGTAAAACGAGAGTCTGTAAAGACTCTGGGCCCTGATCCAAGAGTACTCTGAATTTTTTGATCTACCATTACCTGTAGCTAATTCAATAACTGCGGTAGCTAGCAAGGTGGAACGCGTTAAGTGAGCGTAATTATTTAATAGACACACTACTTTATTATTGAGTGCGACATAATGAGTCCCTCTTGTTGTCAATATAGGTTAGGAATTAACCTGATTATTTTAATTAGTATTGGTTTTCGAGGTAGACGCCACTTAAGAATTGACTAAAGAAGAACCCGTTGGATTGATCGATGAATCAAGGCTGCTGAGTTTCCAGATCGATCCTTATTTTCATGATGTAATAGAGTATTGTGCTTGCGAAGACCTTAAGCACAAGTGAATTTGCTGGAACAGTCATAAGGTTATTCCCAGGAATCAAACAATTGAAACACGTATGTTTTTGAAGTACAAACTCTTTTCTTTTACCAATAGTCAAAGGTCAAACATCTTTACACTTAAAAAGACTTATTAGTTTTAGTTTTATCCGTTATTACTGTTTTCGCAAGTTTAATACCTTCTAAAGTTCTAATTCTTGTAGCTAAAAATTCGTCCAAAGTTTCATAAGATGGGTATTCTGTACTCGGACCCAGCTGCGTCTCCCACTCTTTTAATGACGCTACATCAAGACGTCGCGTCGTCCAGAAAACAATAATATTGTCCCATTGATCGGTAAAGCGGTTTAAATTCTTTAAAGCGACAAGTGCATTATTGTTGGTATCGCGAAGTAATTTCAAATCACTTACAGAATTACTATTAACATTTAGTATCTATCAGTGCCTCTAATAAATCTCGAAAGTTTTCCCAATCTGTGTAATTTCGAAAAATGAAGGAATGTTAATTTTCGGCAATTTGGAGACATTAACGTTATGTTGAATACTACGATCTAAAAAAGGTCTAAAAAGGCATATTCTATTTTTCGAAATTGATTTTTCACAATATACTTTAGATTCAATTTCTGTTAGGAATTGGCGAGATTATGAAGTTTTGTACGAAATCACGTCAGTCTAACCATTTTTCTTTTAATAATTCGAGATTGTCTCGAAAAGTAATGATATTTCGCCTGGCTATAGGATTATTTTAAAAATTCGATTCCGTTCTTAAAATCACTTCATGTAAATTTGACAGTTCATTACCTAATGATCTTAAATCATGCGCAATGTTGACAGATTGTTTAGCATGACACTTGAAGAATAAGCAACCTGTCTATTTTCTTTGACTCGTAATTTACCTTACAAAAACCTCCGTATAAGGCAATTTAATTTTACGAGTAGGTAATCGAATTTTTAAGTAATGTATAAATAAGAAACATTCGATCTCGGACCATTACTAATGGCTTAAATAAAGAGTAACCATACAAGTTTATAGTTAAAAATGTAAAGAAATTACATGAGAAGAAAGACTCACTTAGAAATCTGCTTTATACTAGAAAGCTTCGTTGACTTAACCTCACGCTGTCATTAGATCCAGTCCTAAAAAATATAGAGTCCTTTCTGTAAAAAAATAGAAACAAAAAGGAGATATGATGAACTTCCTTTAAACTGAGGATCACTCAGCAATTGAATTGTGATGGAACGTAAATCTTCTCAGCTGTTGAACAGGCAAGCTTTCTTCGTTGAGAGACCCAAAAATAACATTTGGCCGATCGATTTCAAAAGAGGGACAGTCATAGTAGATGTTATGATAGTGATAATCAGCACATTAAGCACTGGTGATAGTCAGCACATTAAGCACTCAGTCATATACTCGTAGTATCTTCTCGAGAATACGTACTCGTCTGCGTGAGCATACATATTTATTGTACTCGCGCACATCACGCATTCTTACACACTAACAATTATGGAAAATCACATGCATTATATTATTTCTTTATGATTTATTTATTGTTTATAAATAATTTATTCTTTAGTTTATTTATTAATTAACAGTTAATCACAAACAATTAGACAATGTGTAAATAATAACAACCAGCGATTAGCTAGGCTCATTTAGAGCATGCGAATTATTAATGAAATGCAAAACATAATTGTTTAAGCAGTTATTAGGGTTTATGATCATTTTCCCCTATAGTAATGCTAGATAGTTCCTGTTTTTTTTTTCAAAAAATTTTCACCTTTTGTCAACGTTTCACTTAGACCTACGTAATAATTATAGAAAATTAACCAAAATTTCCTTCCTTCCAAAGCAATAAAAATATTGAAAATAAACAATTTTCTTCAAACTGAAATAGATGGAGCATATTAATAAAAGATATCCCCCCTTCCAATTACAAAAAATTGAAAAACCAACATTTCCATCTTTCTCCTCGATAAAGAATTCAAAATTTAGCTATTCCAAAAAGCGTTCAAAATCATATAATTTTCAAGTTGAAAGATTATACACTTGGATTAAAATTAATCACTTTTTAAATTATGAATTTTATATGAATGTAGAAGTCGGATGGACTACTGCAGTACGTTTACGTTATCTCGTTCGTGACAGCAACGTTCCCAAAAATAAGCGAGCAAGGTTACACCACATTTTAAGGCCGCCGCTTCACGCAAAATGGCACTGCTGTCGCATTAAAATCGTGTTTATGTTGCTTTACTACACCAAACGCAACAGCTGTCCTAAATTTATTTCCGTGTAGGAAAATATCGTTTTGTTTTAATAGAACCATAATTACAGCATGTAAAAAAAGTTACAGTATGTTTCTTTCATTGAAGCTGACAAAATTTAAGGTTCGACATATTCAAAATTTAAAAAATGGGTGCATAGGACTAAATCCAAAAAACATGTTTTTTGGCCATTTTCGAAAAATTCTAAATTGAGAAAATTTTTCTTTAATTAATAATTTTTTAATTTTTATTCACTAGCAAAAACTGTATATCTAAACAAATTTCCATAATTTTCAAAGCAATAGGGAAATTTTCTGGATTTTTCAAAAATTTGAATCTTCAAATAAAAAAGGAGAACAGAAGATATTACCTGTTTTCAAAATTTATTTTTTTACTTTTTTCGAACGCCATCCCACAAATATTTTTAGCTCAGTTTAAACGATGCGACTAATTTGATCCTTTTCACTTCAACCTACTAGATAGTTTCGATTTTTTCTAATGAATACAAGTTAACAAATATAATTGTTTAAACACGTATTATGGTTTATAACTATCTTCTCGTAATTTTTCATATTTTGTTTAACTTGGCGTCCGTGAAAAGGGTCCTTATGATCAGTATGGAATTCCATACAGAATCATATAGTCGGATAAGTTCGTGGCATTTTGATCCCGAGACGAACAACAATTCGTTGAAAAATAATTTGCCGGTACATTTTTAAAGGTGGAACTCCGAAAAACCACTTTTCGAGAAAAACATAAATATAGCGTCCAAGGGTTCAATATAAGTTTTAATATTATTACCCAATTAAATATGAAAAGAATAAATTTGACCTTGACTTAGAAAAACGCGAATATCTCCCAAATTAGCCTCTCAAGGAAAGTTCATATTTTAAACGGTTCATATAGAAAATTTAAAGAATATTTTAAATATCTTTTTTATTTCATAAAATTATATGAATATATGTTAATAACTAAAAAGACAAAGCAAATAAAATAATTATAGAAAAAATCGCAACTTTCTAATTATCTAAGAGAAGATAGTTATAATCAATAATAAACTATTTAAATATTTATGTTTGTTAACAAAGTGAAAAGTTGACAAAAATTAGAAAAATTCAGTTAAAGCCACAACTATCTAGTATTGCTATAAGAGAAGATATGAAAAATAAAACAATAATGACAATATTAACAATATGAATTTCTTTTTGGTCTCATGTGTGAGGTTTCAAAATTTTTAATTCTCTTATGTTTTTAATGCTATCTTTTTGCGATTAAAACCAAAAAAGAACTATGAAAAAATTATTCATGACAAATTAATTCATTTGTACATTCTCGTCAGAGAAGGTATTAGATTCGTGTAAAATTTGATCCCCCTTCTCCCAGTTTTTGTCAAAAGGTCCTCGTTTTGAGACCCCTGAATCCGAAAAACAAGTTGTTACGTATGTGTTCTGTATGTGTGTCTGTCTTTGTATCTGTCTGTCTGTGGGCACGATAACTTTTGAAAAAGTTAATATATTAGATTGGCCTTTTTTAAGTGTCCTTAGCTAAATGCCAAGTTAGTTAGCCAGCCATTTTGGATAAAAATTCTAAAAGTGAGCGCATTTTGAACAATTTTGTGACCACATTTTATCATGATTCAAAAATTCTCTGTACGGATATTCATAGTATTTAAATATTCGAACAATTTATCCTGATGACTTTTTTCAGAAAAACAAAAATAAACAAAAATATAGCATTTACAAAATTCTAAAAAACAATGAAAATGAAAATTTTAAGCCAATTAACGCACGTTATGGAAAAAAGTCAAGATAGGAAAAATGTTGCTTTTTGAATGCCCTAAAAAAAAAAAAAATTTTCAAGGAATTCGCGTTGCTTTAAACGAGACAATTAAACTACGTCTGTGTTGATAAAAATTCATGTTATGCATTGTAATAATATACATTTATGGAAATGACATACAATTGGACAGACAGATTCGAGTGCGAAGCACGAGATCGAAGGAACTTTAACCAAAGAGAATTCACAATCATCAAATTACTGCTGTCGATGCTTTGACCTTTAGTTATAAAAATTCTGGGCACAAGTGTGGGGAATATGCAACAGACGAGCGCGTAGCGCGAGAAAAATACATTAACAAGCGCGAAGTTTGAGATAAATATACCATTGGAAACTTTTTCGGGAGATATGAAAATCCGATTCATCAGAAAAATGGAAGAAATCGAAGATTGTGACCTGGGTGCTCTGAAAGATGAAGGTTTCAGTAAAAGTTTCAGTGCAGTGCCGTCGATCACTATAGGGAATTTATTGTCATAATTTATTCGATTTCACAGTTTCTAAACCATAAATGATTTAAAAACATATAAAATATTAGAAGGTTATGCACTTTATGTAGCTGTTTTGTGGTGAAGGCTGTTGCGTAAAGTTACTATAACTTTGTTGTGTTTTTAGCATTTTAGCATTTCATTGCTGATATAAAATGCGATAGCAACCTATTGGTATTAATTCATTGGTATTATAATTATTGTTTTAAATTAAATTTTACAATTCAAGAGCTGACTGCCCACACTAAGAGATGTATCAAAAATCAGTAGAATGAAAAGCTATTTTTCATTTAAATCCTTATTAAAATAATTCCTGGTTTATGAACGTGGGTAGGCTGGTCAGGGGCACCTGACGCTGACGTACTCTGAACTCGAAGGGCGGCCACAGGGGCACCTGCCGACCGCCGACCAAGTCGGCTACAGAGAACGGGAGCTGCTGGTGCTGAGCCGCGGGTAGGCCTGTCAGGGGCACCTGCCGACCGCCGACCAAGTCGGCTACAGGAAACGGGAGTTGCGGGTGCTGAGCCGCGGGTAGGCCGGTCAGGGACACCTGACGCCGACTTACTCTGAACTCGAAGGGCGGCCACAGGGGCACCTGTCGACCGCCGACCAAGTCGGCTACGAGGAACGGGAGGGATGGTGCTATGTAACGGTGGTTGTATGTAAGAAAACAAGAAAAAAGAAGAAAAAAAGTATAATACAATGTCGATCGGAATTTCGCTCTACTCACGTCATCCTGGACTACCATGTGGCGCACCGCGCCGGTTGCGTTGAATCGGATCCTGCATCGTAGGTTCCGGTGTCGCGCCCGGAAGCGGAGCGTTCCTTGTTGCACGTGGTAGGTTGTTCCGTACGGGAACGTGACTCCGAACTCTGATACCGTGGGTCCTTCGGTGGTAGTTGTTTGCTGCTGTCTTTCTGGTTGGGCTGGTTGCGGGTTTGGTACGGTTGTTGAGGGGCTTAGCGTAATGAGCAAGATCTCTTCTCCTTGCGTTGGTGGTGCTGGAGGTGCTGGTTTCGGTTCTGGTGACGTTGTTTTTGGAGCTGGGGGGCTCAGAGTCATGATGGGGATTTCTTCCCTTTATGATTGTGGTATTGGAGGTGCTAGTTGTGGTTTCCAAAAAAAAAACCTTGGTAGCTTGACCTCCGAGATGTTTGTTATGCGTGGTTTCTTATTTTTTGCCACTCATGTCACTTCCCGCCGTTGTTTGGTTGCGGTGGTTTTTTGGGGCGATTTGCCTTCGCTTGCCTCTGCGTGCTCATATAGGGGTCCCACATCCCTGAATCTTGCGAAACCGTCGCGCTCCAGGATTTGCTGGCACGGTACTGACTAAGCGATCTCTCTGCCTGATCGGACTGGGTGCGTTGCAGGAGTGGGGGTGCCGGATGTGGTCGGTGTCGTGGTGGTGATAGACTTCTGGTGTTAGTGGTGGCTGGATTAAGACCGTTCATCGGTTTTCAGGTCCTCGTTGAACGGTCTGAGGTCCTTCAGGTGATTGTGTTGGCTGATGAACGGTCCTTCGAATTTTTCTGCCAGCTTCGCGTTGAGGTTGTTGACCTTGCTGGATAGGTAGTGCGTCCTTTTTTAATCCTTTTTCTCCGATTTCCGGTGTCCATTTACGGCGTAGATGTGTCCCTGTTGTTTTTAGAAATTACTCGCTATGACGTTCCGAGCTACCTCCAGTGCTGCCTGGATGCTTTCGATGCGGTTCTGGTACTTGATTCAAGTATGCGGGTGCGAATCCTGTCGGTGTGCTCGGTGTTGTATTGAAAGCGAATTACGACTCTGGTAGATAGAGATCCCACGTCTTTTATGATTTTTTGATGTTCTGGGCAATCATCATTTTAGACTATTTGCTCGTTCCACTGGGTTGCACTGGGCTGCGTACGGTGGTGTAAGGCGGTGTTTAATGTGCATGTCTTTGAGTAGTTGGTTCACTTCCTTTCCTATGAAATGGCGGCCGTTGTCCGAAACGATGGTGCGGGGACAGCCGTGGTGCAGGAAGATCTTGTCTTTGGTGGCGGTTGCCACGGTATGGCTAGTTGCTTTCTTCAGCGTTTTGACTTCTACCCACTTTGTGAAACGATCTTGCATCATGAGTAGCCACGTATTTCCTCTTATAGATCGTGGTAGAGGTCCAATCAGGTTTACGTATACCATTTCACATGGTTGCGCGATATTTTTGGCATGCATGGTTCCTGCTGGGGCTTGAACTTCTGGAAGCTCAGGCAGTTCCATACGTGTTGGGCTCCCATCCTCAGCATGCCTGGCCAGTAATGGTGTCGGGCCAGAAGGGCGAGAGTTTTTGCTACTCCGAGGTGTTCCGCCTTTGGGTCATCGTGCACCTCCTTAAGCACCCTCTCTTGTTCTCGTTTTGGTACACAGATCTTCCATTGTTCCTCGTGGGCGTAGTTGCTGAAGTATAACGTATGCAGGATGTGCCGGTACAGTCGTCCGTCGCGTATGCAGTATTCCGCGTTGCCGGCGGGGTTATCTTTGACTGATTGGAGTCGTGTTTGGTACCAGTCCTTGTTTTTTTTGTATGGCACAGGCTTCATGCGGTTGTCTGGACAGTTATCTGCCATCAGGATGTCAGCTCAGAGGCGGCATTTTACTTTAAAGTCCCATTGGCTTAGTTCCATGGCCCAGCGAGCTAGACAGTCTGAGGGGTTCTCGGTTTTGTCTAGTCATTTCAAGGATAGGTGGTCGGTCAGGGCAGTGAAATTGTAGCCCTCCAGGTAGTCTCTCATTTTCCATATTCACGATTTTACGGCGAGGCTTTCGAGTTCGGTAGCGGAGTAATTACCTTCTGCCTTATCGCAGCTAGGTATATAACCCGTGTCTGCGCGGCGCGTCGGCGCACTGTATGGTGGTGAGTGGAAGGGAGCAACATCGGTGGACTGGTGTGCGCGTGGGCTTGGGTGCTATGTAACGGTACCTTACAAAGAATCAAATTTTTGCGTCGAAAATAGCGCAATTTTGTTGATTATTTTTTTTTAACAATGATGCATTTCCATTGGATGGCTAAATAGTATGGTGCGCGGAAAATATAAAAATTGGAAAATAGAAGATGGCATGTGCTAAAAATTCCCATGTTTTATTACAAATAAAAATCTCTAATAATGGCTTACATGCAATCCATTCCTTACAGCTTCCCGCCTAAATATTTCTCTAAAATCTTATCCTTACTATTTACAGTTATTCTCAACTATTTACATAAAACTTTATATGTAGATCCTTTTTTCTGTTTTCTGCGATAGCACAATTCATTACGTGTTTTCTATTACGTAACCATTACTTACCATGTTTACCCGTTTAATGTAAGCGACTCCCGTGTCCTTTTTCTTTCACTTCTATTGTATCTCCATTTTTCCATTTTTATTATATGCATTCTTTCATTATTTCTTATTCGCTCCTCTAGCACCATTCAACTCCTTTATCGATTCTTCCCCTACTGCAGCTTCCCCTAGAATTATCTTGCCAGCTCCCATTCACATATTCTGCACCTTCGGTTTTATTTCTTTTCCCAATACATCCACTCCCTTACCTCGTTTCCCAATCTAAATCGTGCTATTCTGGTCCACCTTCTCTCTCTCCTTATCCTTTCTATAATATTTTGGCACTCCTTCCTTTTTTTATCATCTTATACCTTTTTATTATATTTTGATTCCTCAAGCATCCCCCATATTTGTATTAATTGTCTTTCCCTCTCCTTTTTTCCAATTTTTCATAGTTTAATAATAGTTTAATTCTATCGCCCTCCTACTTTCTTCTACCTGCATCAAACATTTTTCGCTAACTCCCCTTCTTTCCCGCCCTAAGCTTTGTCTAAAATTTCCATGTCCTCTTTCCTCCTCTAGTAATTAATTTAACCCCTTGAGCTTTTTTGCTTACCATATATTCTGGCGTCCTCCAGTATAACCCTAGCGTCCACCTTATGTACTTTTCTTGTAAACTCTCAATACCTTTCCTTTTTATCCATCCCTATGTCTGCTCTTGGACCTAATACCGGCCCAACCAGCGTATCAAATAACAACATTATCTTTCTCTAATTTTTTAAAACCTTTTTCCTATTTTCCATATATGTTTCATTACCCCTGCTTCTTTTTTATCCTTTCTCTTATATAACCTCTATAATCTCCATTCGTTTGCAAGATATATCTCAAATATTTAAACTGTTTGACTTCTAATTCTATTCCCTTCCATCTCCCCGTCTATTCTTTCTTTCTTCCTCAATAGGCCCGCAACCCGTCTTTATCCTCTGCCATCAAAACTATGTCGTCTCTTACGTCGTCTCTTTGTTAATCTCCCTCTTATCCCCTTTTTCACCATAACTTTTTCTATTTCACCTCGGTCTGAGTAGTCAAACTTTGCCTTTAAGTCCACAAACATTGCTATCATTGTCCCTATTCCTTTTCTATAACATTTCCCAAAACTTTTTCCCATTTTTTTATTTCTTTCCTAAGTGCAGCCATTCCCACCTAATTTTTGCCTTATTTCCTCTCTCTGTTTCTCCTGCTTTTCCGGTGGCTAACTGAACATTTTTTTATATTTCAAGCCTGAATCTGCCGTTTTCCAGTACTTTCTCCGAGCCTTCATTTATTTGATCTTTCCTTTCGATGTTTTTTTCTATTCAAACATACCGCCTTCTTTCCTTCCCTGCCTCTACCGTCGCATTCTGATACTTGTCTTGCCTTTCTCCTTCTCTACTCTGCCCTGCTGACAAATCTGACTCAATTCTCAAAAATATCTTCATCCACTTGTCAATCTTACAATTCCTTAACCAATCTCTCATAAACAAACCCTTCGCCACGCTTCTACAATCCACTCATCTCAAACACTACAAAATATCAGAAAAACTTAGCTTCAACAATCCCCGCGATATTACAGTTTCATGCCTGAAAGGGCATGAAAAGGCGTTTAAAAATATACCTGGTGGATTTTGCTCGGATTTTCATACTTTTTTGTTTATGTCCTCCAGATCAAAAAACCTTATGGAAAAAATATGTCCACCGCCCGGGCACATTAACATTGCGCCCTGCGCTCGCGGCGTCTTGCGCCACGCATGTTCTCGCGATTCGCGCTATTTTTCCTACGTTTTATGCGTACACGTTAACTACATTTTTTCGAATATCACAAATATACGGTCTGACGAATTACAGCCATGAATTGGAACTGAATTTTTCTCCCATTTGTTTTTAAAGAAGGTTCTCAAAACACCTACGGCTTTGACGATTATATTCACATTACGACAGGCGCTTCGCGCTCGATAATTTGTGTTCGATTGCAAAACTTTATCAAAATAATTTGTAAGTCTTGTTAAAAGATCCAACTTTTTGAATTTTTGTCTAATTAACAAATTTTAGATTAATAGTTTGGAAATACAAATATTTTTTACCTAATGTTATGGTAGACCCCATGAGGTCTTGCTCTGCATTATCTTATCATCGTGAGTTGCACAGTAATCAGGGAGAGAGAATATAAGACCACCGCACGGATCTAAGTCACACCTAATTAAACCTCTTGGGCGGACAGAGGAGTATAATGAGACGGACGGAGGCGGACAGCGATCACGCCTCCTATATGAACGACTTCCGATTTTTTCTGCGGTGCTGATACATGCATGCCGATCTCAGCCACAAATTGATTAATATTAACAATAACAGTCATCCGAGATGTAAGTTCCTTTAGATAAAACATTAAGAAGATCAGTCACTGTACGATAACAATTCAATCTTTGTGTGCCCTTTCCCCTATTAAAAATTTAACCCTCATTAAAAAAAATCGTGCAGTCTCATAAAATGCACAAAATGTGACAACCCCGAGTCCGGGAGTAGGATTAAAAAATCGACACCACTTTAAAATAAAGGTAAATCATTCCCTTCTGGAGTGATTTACTAGTTTGATACCTCGGACAAACGAGTTTAAAAATTAATTTTAACATGTAGCACATATTCGTTAGGCCAATTCACTCGTAGTTTTAATGAACTCAGTGATAGCCCTAGTTTTTTGACTCGTTCGTAGTAAAGTTGGTGGCAGGGTTGGGATTTTCAATCTTATTTCCCTTTAGGTCATTTTTCTAGAATTTAGTGAAAATAATTCAGTGCTTAAAAAAATGGTGTTGTTACGCCCTAAAAATTATACATTTTTTGACGTAAGACTAAAACAAGCGCAAACCTTCCTTATCCCACGCGGTACCTGGTAGTAACACCAATTATATACGCGCGCAATAACGGTTCTCTTTGAGTTTGAACCTAACTATGGTAACTGTACTACGGTCGGTAATATAGAAATCACAAGATACATACCGTGTTACCAAA
>JAAAKG020033129.1:0-19480 GCA_010014905.2 Druon quercuslanigerum
CAAGGCCTCTGCAGAGCTAGAGCGCGTTTTTACACATAAATCTGTACATGGGTACCCGGGTACCCTGGTTAGTAAACAACGTCAGCTTTTTTGGTTAGTAACACAAGGGTTAAACGACACATTTGAATATCAAAAAATTAGGAGAAGGATGGCACACACAGAAAAATAGTTTTTTGAACCGAAAAACTGTTTTTTTGAGCTTAATAATGAAAATTTCGTTGAATCGATTTTTTTTGGTTGACACAACAAAAAATTGGTTGACACAGCAAAACATTTGGTTGGCACATCAAAACATTTGGTTAGCACAACCACATTTTTTGACTTAATCAACCAAATGCTCCATCTACCAAAATATTAAGTGAAAACAACTAGAAAATTTAGTATGGTCAACCAAATATTTTATTGTTCAAATAATTATATCCTAGGGTTAACATTTCATAAAATTTTCAAATTTTGTTGATTCGAACAAATCTTTTTGTGAGTATATGTTTGAAGTGAACTGCAATCTTTAAAAGCATTTGTTTTTAAAAATTCTAAATTTTTAAAAATAGATTTCAATCATTGAAATGGGAGTGAAATGGTTTTAAACATTTTTGTGGTATTAAAGCCCTTGAAAATACCTTTGAATTAAAAAAACATACCCTAAAATCTTTAAAATCTCTTCAAATCCGTTAAAATTATTTAAAGATATTAAAATTTCCTTGGAATGTTTTAAAATAACCTAAAACATTGCAAATCCTTCATTGAAACTTTTTAAGGCTTTTCAAAATTCCTTGGGATTTTTCTTAAAATGTTTCAAGGTTATTCAAAAGATTTGAAATGTTTAAGATTTCACTGAATTTTTATTTCAAAGATTCTCAAATATTTCTTAATTTTATCCAAGATTTTAATCAATTCTTAAGGTTTTAGGATTTATGGTGTTGTTAAAAATTTTGTAGAAATTGTTGATGTAAGTTGTTGACTATATATACCCCCAGCGATTATTGTTGTTAAAAATCCCAATGAATTTTTTAAAGCTTTAACATATGTCTAAACGTTACAAAATTTTTAGAGTATTTAAAAAGATTCCAGGGAATAATACATTTATTTGAGCAATTTAATTGGATTTCAAAAGATTTTGAAGTATTTGGAATTTTTAAGCGAGTTTTAATAGTTTAAAAAATTGATTAACAAGAGTTGTGGGATTTCATAGGGATATAAAGATTTTAATTTTTACAAGCTCATTCGTGAGAGTGTAATGTAACCGTCAAAATCTTCAATCTCTGGTTTTTAACGGATCTTTATGTTTCAGCACTCAAAGAATCCAAAAATCTTACAATTTTGTCGGTGTCTGTCTGTCTGAATTAGAAAAGTTATATTCTTTTGAAAATTTTGAAAATGTTAAGAAAAATTGAAAAAAAATATTCTTCTGATACATTAGGAAATTTTATTTACATTCTTCACTAGATATGAAATATGTCTAGAAATTATCTCAGTTAAATTTTTCGATTAGACAAATATTCAAAAAATTAGGGCTTTTTCAAAATTTGAATAACTATTTTTTATGAGTTTTAGAAATTTTTTGGTACACGGCAAAAAGAATTTCAAATTATCATATGACATTTTTAAATTCGATAAAAATCGAAAAAGTTAAATGCTTTCCAAAATGTTCAAAAAAATGAAAAAAAAACCTTTTTTCAATAGGTTAAGAAATATCGATCTCAATTTCTAATAGATATAAAATATATGTATTTCAAAACTATTTTCATTAAATTTCTTAATTAGACAAAAGTTCAAAAAGTTGGATAATTTTCAAAAATATGCAGTTTTTGTTTTTAACAGATGCGTAAGTTTAAAGCATTGTTTTTAGTAGATTGGAACAAAATTTACAAATTACCTTGATAAATTTTTTCAATTCGATACAAATTACAAATACAAAAAATCCTGCTTTAAAAGCAAATCGAAAAAATTTCAGTTCGAATTTATGGCTATAATTCCTTAGAAGTTTAAGTCACAGCTCTGAGAATAATAAATTTAAGTTTAAAATTGTTTCATTCCATTTCTAAAAGTTTCTGTATTCAAAATTTTACAATCTGATTATTTTGGTCTTTAAGTATTTTTAAAAATTAAGTTTTTCGGCTGTCCTTGTTTCAGAGACTATTTCAACTCATTTTAAATATATTAAATCAGCTACAAAATATAATTTACTACGCAAACATGTTTTTTCTGAAATCTAAAGAAACATATTTAATCAATAAAAAAAAGTTTGTCGTATTTTTTTCCAAGAATGGATAGTGAGGGCATCTCAAAACTCACAGCCCACTACTCCCAGCCTACTATTCCGAGCCCACTACTCCCAGCCCACTATTCCGAGCCCACTACTCCCAAACCCACTACTGCAAACCCACTACTGCAAAACCCACTACTGCAAAACCCACTACTGCTAGCCCACTACTCCCAGGCCATAACCTAGTTTGTGAAGGGGCAATAAGGCTGGAGAGAGGAAGTTAAGATAAAGCTTAAATACTATGCTTAAATAGGCTCAAAGTGTCTACATTAACTTCTTTTTTTTTAAATCAAGATACTTGTCTCGGATCTAATAAAGCGATCATTTTGTATGGAGAGAATTGTGAATGTTGTCACTGATTGAGCGATGAACAAGCGGGAAATAGGGCGCCGCCTTCTACATAGGTATGCCAATAAGCGGCGACGAAAGGTTGCGGGATGAAAGCAATGAGTAACGATAGCCTGGGGCACTCGATTAGCTACTCTCTATCCCGCGGTTGATCTCGGGGTTGCTGGCTGGAATGAGATGCGAACTCTCTAACTCTAAAGGCTTTATTTGCGACGATTTAATTACTCGCATGTCGTCCTTACCACTCGCGATGCGATGCGATGGCCCAGAGCCATACCGAGAAATTAACACTAGACGCGTTGCAAACCACGCTCGATTACCACCCGAGTCATCCCTCAAACGAGACCTTCGAGGCCTTCCCGATTCAGCCTTCATCAAAATGTATCTCACTCCCAAAGAAATTATATCAGTCAGGTTGCACTCTGAACAAAATTTTCTTAAATCTAACTGAACCAAAGAAATTTTTGTGGATTTAACAAAATATTGTTTGATTCCAATTTTTTGTTTATAAAAAAATATTTTCAGGGCTCGGGTCGTGCTTTTTTTTACTTTTGTCTGCAATGAAACTTTTATAATTAAAAATCAAAACTAAAACAAATTGTACAATTCTAATTGAGAACATTAAAAATTCGATAATTTCTGATTAAAGCTTTATACTTAGAAATGTTTAAATTAATATCGTTTGAAAGTAAACTGTTTTTTTTTTATTTCGTGAATTCATATTCAAAACTGTAATTTTTTCAAATTGCAAGCCTTAACAGCTGAATATTTTTAGGACGAAAAATTTTGAAATTGAATTGTTTCAAATTCATTTACAGTCATGAAACTCTTTCCCCTTTTTGTCCCTTTTCCCCGTTACCCCTTTAACCCGTTTTCTTGATTTCTCGCTTAAATGTAAACTGAATTAATAGAAAAGAATACGAAATTTCAATTATTTTTTCGCTAGAAAATTTAACGTTTTTGCATTGAAAATTTCATTTTATGGTGGAAAAGTCATATCACTTTTGATTGTAAATTCAGCTTTCTTGGTTAAAAGTAATTTTTATGTTAAAAATTTTAATTTGATCTAAAAAATTCGAATTTTTGCTTGAAAATGCAACTATTCTGTGAGTAATTCGTCTCATTATTGGTTAAATTTAACTATTTAAATTAAAAAGCCGTTTTTCTTAATTGAAACTTATCTTTCGGGCTTAAAGTTTGAACTCTTTGTTTAAAATGCAATTGTTTTTGGTTAAGGTTTGACCTGTTTTATTCGAAAATTCAATTATTTAATGTTTAATTTTTTTAAATTAATTAATTTTTTTATTTATTTAGTTTAATTTATTTACGGTTAAACTGTTTTATTTGAAAATTGAATTATTTTGTTCAGAAGTCATCTTTTTTGGTCGAAAATTCAACTGTTTTGTAGAATATTTATTTATTTTTTTTAATTCAAAATTTATCTTTGTTTTTTTATTTTTATATTTTTGTGGTGAAAAAGTCGTATTTTTTGTTGAAAATTTATATTTGTTGGTTGACAATTAACTTTTTATTAAAAATTCAACTGTCTTCCAGAAAATTCGTCTTTTTGATTTCAAATGCAACTCTTTCGTATAAAATTCATATTTTTTTATTAAAAGTTCAACTATTGGGTGCAAATGCAATTATTTCCATACATTTTTTAAAATTAATCTATTTACTCAAAATTCATCTTCATTCATTGAAAATTATCTTTTTAGTTAAAAATAAACTCTTCAGACTGAAAATACAACTACCTTCTAAAAAAAAGGGTCTTTTTGGCTGGAAAATTTAACTAATTGGTTGAAAAGGCAACTGTTTTTCAAATTGGTTTAATCTGCATTATTTTAAAATTCTATATTTTGGTCGAAAATTCAACTGTTTTGTTGGACACTCGTTATTTTTGATCGAAAATTCATCAATATGGGTTGAAAATTCATCTATTTTGTGGAAAATTCGTCTCTTTTGATTGAATGTTCCATTTTTTCGTTGCAAAAGCAACTATTTTGCTGAACATTATTTTTTCAATCCAACTATTTGTGCACCAAATTTTGATATTAAAAAAATGATTTTAAAAGTGATTTTATCAAAAATATTGAATAACTAATCACCGGAAAGGACGTCACAAAAATCAGAAAGTTCCATTCCCGCAAGTTTATTTTTCTCCACTTTTAAATTAAAAACTTTTTAAACCTAATATGGATTTTTTTGTGTAAAAGTAAACGCAGTTTAACGTCCTCTACCTGATGAAATAATTTTGTTCTTCTTTAATTTTAAATAATTTGAATTTGTAAAATAATGAAAGTTGATACTTGAAATTGTTCTATTTAAACTGTTCAATTTTTAATTTTAAGTACTCTAAATTTAGAATTGTTTTGCAGTGATTTTGTTAATTTGGAGATCCTTTTTGAATACTTTAAATTATAAACTAATTAGTTTGTGAGGATTCAGTTTTTGTTCTTAGTCTTGAGTGGAAACCCTGTGGGTATAATTTACAATTTGCCGGAAATATCATTGAGACAACAAAGAACAGATAATTTTAAAGGTGACTTTTGATACCTGTAACTAAAAGAAGTTAGAAGCATAAGTTCATCCGGTGCAAAGTAATGAATAATCCTCTATATATAACTTGACGAAATCAACTACCAGTTTCTCAGGCCGAGCTAGTCCTTTTTTGCCACTTGAATGCAATCCGGAACGTGGAGACAGCAAACAGAGCCATTTAATTAAGTTAAAAGAGACGAGTCTCCCACGAGGTGGACGAACAGGATTGCTCACCCTGTCTCGAATGCATACGTGAGGGAGACAATGAGATCTTCTTTCTCTCTCTAACCGCAAACTTCCCTTTGCCCTTTGATGAATTTACCATTGAAGGGTCGGCAGGCAAAAGGGCGTTGGTACCAAATTTTCGAAATTCGTTTTATTACCTTGAAATAATTTTTTGACAAACTTATTTTCCCTTAAACAGGGACATAAGTTAGTTGTCAGGTTATGTTTTTTGAATTGCTTGAAAGTACTTTTTTAAAATTAAAATCTAAAAAAGTTATGCAACTCTTGTGTTTCAAGTAGCATATGTATTGTGTATAAATTTGGAGAAATTTTTAATTTGATTGAAAAAATATTTAATTTATTGTAAGTGGTACTTGTAAGGTAAATACGTACAATGCCCTCGCGGAAAGATTTATTTGATTAGAAACATGAATATGAATGTGAGTTATGTGAGAATAAAAGTATGAATTGTTGTGCTATTATCTCTGTCTATTGAAAGAATTAACTCTTTAAGAACGACGATGAGTCAGACTAATTATCTTCGTTGAATTATTTATGTGTTACAAAATTTGTGGATCGGTTTTCTCAGATTTTCAAAGCGGATTCGAGATCAGAGAAAATCTGGAAATCAGGGAAATGTCAGGGCATTTTATTGATCAGCGAATGTCAGCGAATTTTTCATAAGATGCTCTTTAAATATCTTAAAGGATGAGAAATGTGACATTTTAAAATTTTAATATGAAATTATGTTATTCTGTTTATGATAGATTCCTTGTTCACAATATTACAAGATTAAGATTCTGGTTAGTGATGTTTGCTTCTAACAATTAATCGTCAAATCGAGCAAAAACAGTTACAGTAGCGAAAGGTTAATCGAATAATTTTAGCTGAAACAGCTGAAATAAATAAATTATGAAAACAAAAAATGTTTAATAATTTCCGCACTTTAGGTGATTACATTTTTAACCGATTATTTGTTTTTATCGTTTTTTTTTGTTTTTGTGGTTAATTTAAATTTATTAGATTAAATGTCGGCACTACTTTTTGTTGAAAATTCATATTTTGTTGTGGAAAATTTTTATTTTTTTGGTTGGACGTTTAACGAATCTTTTGGATTTGAAAAGTCCTCCTTCTTGATGAAAAATGCAACTGGTCGGTTAAAAAGTAACTTTTTTGTTGAAAATTCAACAGAAAATTTGTCTTTTGGCTTGAAAGTTCAGCAATTTGGATGAAATTTTTTCTTTATTGTTTTATTGAAAATCTATCTTTTTTAGTTGAAAATTCGTCTTTTTTGGTTCATATGTCAAGTGTTCCATTTTTCGGTGAAAATTCAACTTTTCGGATTAAAAATTCAACTAAAATTTTCAAAAATACGAATTTCGAGAATCTGAAACTTGTACTGGGTTGCGCTAGGTTAGCACAACAAATAACTCTTATTTCAATTTTTCACTGGCATTAATATTTTCCCCGATAAACCGAATTTTTAAAACTTAGAACGCGTACTTTACAAAATTTTTTTAAAAATACGAATTTCGAGAATCTGAAACTTGTGCTTGGTTGTGCTAGGCTAGCACAACAAATGACTCTCATTTCAATTTTTCACTGGCATTAATATTTTCCCCGAAAAACCGGATTTTTTAAACTTGAAACGCATTCTTTACCCAAATTTTTCAAAAATACGAATTTTAAAAATCTAAATTTTGTGCTGGGTATTGATAGGCTAGCACAACAAATAACTATGATGTAAATTTTCACTAGCATTGATATTTTCCCCAGCATTGATATTTTCCCCGATAAACCGAATTTTTAAAACTTAGAACGCGTTCTTTACAAAAAATTTTTAAAAATACGAATTTCGAGAATCCGAAACTTGTGCTTGGTTGTGCTAAGCTAGCACAACAAATGACTCTCATTTCAATTTTTCACTGGCATTTTCCCCGAAAAACCGAATTTTTTAAACTTGAAACGCATTCTTTACCCAAAATTTTCAAAAATACGAATTTTAAAAATCTAAAACTTGTGCTGGGTAGTGATAGGCTAGCACAACAAATAACTGATGTAAATTTTCACTAAAATTGATATTTTCAACAAAAAAAAACTAATTTTTTTAAACTTGAAACGCATTATTTACTCAAAATTTTCAAAAATACGAATTTTGAAAAACTGAAACTTGTGCTGGGTTGTGCTAGGTGATTATTGCCAGTGAAAATCGACATGATAATTATTGGTTGTGCTAGCCTATCACAACCCCGCACAAGTTTCAGATTTTCAAAATTCGTACTTTTGAAAATTTTGGGTAAAGAATGCGATCCACGTTTTAAAAATCCGGTTTTTTAAGCAAATATTGATGCCAGTGAAAATTGACATGAGAAATATTTGTTTTGTTAGCCTAGCGCAACCCAGCACAAGTTTCAGATTTTCGAAATTCCTATTTTGTTAAATATTAAGTAAAGATCGTAAAAAACTGTTTTTTGGATTTTTGGGGTCAAATTTTGATATTTTCAAAAAATCCTTTACGGAACAATTCAGCACAAATTTCATATTTTTGAAATTCAGAAATGGCGAGGCAGATTTTTTTCAAATCGGGTTTTTTTTTTTTTTTTTTAATCGTCTGAGATATTAAAATTTCATTTTTGGCTCAAGTTTGTACCTCTTTCATATTACCAATCACAACATTTTTTTCGAAAAAATCAATTGGCAAGGCTGAAGTAAAAAAATGTTTTTTTGATTTTTGGGGTCAAATTTTGACTTGTTCAAAAAATCATTTACGGCAAAAAGCAACACAAACCTAGGACAATTCAGCACAAGTTTCATTTTTTTTTTTAAATTTAAAGTTGGCGTTGCCAATTTCCTGGACATCTCTTTTAGAGACATCTGAATAAAACACCTTGTAGATGACTTAAAATTACTTCGCAGTTTCTTACATATAAATACGTCCTTACGTTTGCTAGTTTTCTATACATAATCTCCAAATGATATTTATCAAGTCATATCTATTCTCTATTAAAATTGAGTCCCTTTGGAGGTCCAATTAGATTCTCCTGTGGAACAAATTCATAGTTTTGGGTATTTCTTTTCAGCAAAAGTGATTCCTTATTACTCATAGCTCACTAGGATCCAAAAATTTGGTTCTAGTAGAAACTCCAGTTTTTTGGTGAATTTTGAAAATGAATTCGACGTGTTCAAGACAAGGTTCCATCTCGAAAAGGCCAAATGAAAAAGTGCTAACTCATGGAAACAAAAACAAAAAGGTACCTAATCGGTAGCACCTTTTCATTTGGTATCCATGTGTTCGCACCTTCTCATTTGGTATCCATGAGTTAGCACCTTTTCATTTGGTTTCTCCGAGATAGTACCTTGTCATTTGGACACGGCGAAGTTTTGCGGTCGCTCTGGATTGGACATGAACTGTAATATTCAAATCGTTATTACTAAAATCAATTTAGATTGTAGAAGTGGTTTTTGCTGATTGCGAATGATGAAACTGTCATAATTGCAGTTTACTCTATAAACCGTGGAATGAGCGATTATAAGAATATTGCTGTGCCAGTGTCTCGTTCTCTGTTGCTCATTCCTCATTGTGCTTGGGTGGCGGGAGCAGCGAAGCGTGCTTCCACTTCTTGCTTTGCCCTCCTCATCATGACCTCTGTACACCACCGTTGGACTCCGAGACACCGGCACGTCAAACTCCCTTTTGTTGCACTTGCCACCGTATTTTGTTCTTTTCTGAAAAAGTCAGTCAGTCAGTCCCCCCCTTGCTGCAATATAATTATCCGCTCTGATTCCACATAGGGTGAATTCATTTGTAATTTAAATCGCTTTCAGAAACTACAATTACGGTCTAGATTGCTGGTATATATTTTAGTAGATAGGAGGGATCAAAATTCTTCGGATTTTTTCCCCTCCTTTCAACTTCATTCCCCCTTAAATCTGAAAAATCCCTGAAAACATTGAAAAACGAGCATTTTAAAACAATATTCCCTTTTGCCAGATGCAAGAAAAATTTGATTCATTTTTTTAAGAATTGTCAACATTCTAGAAATTAGAAAAGTAGATTGCTTTATAGAAAGTCTTTCAAAAACAATGAATTGAGGGATTGATAATAAATTCAAATTAAAAGGCTTCTCATTCCTAATATTTCAAAAGTAAAAATAAATAAATAGATATATTTGTAATTAAATAATTAAATTTCTACAAAAACAAAAAACAAAGAAGTTATTAATCAAAATAATAAGTCTTCAATACAAAATTAATTTCAACAGATTAGTTCAACTTTTACTCAAGCAGTTGAATTTTAAACCAAAAAATATGAATTAACAATAAAAAAGATATATTTAAATCAGAAGATGTTTTTTATGTTAAATTAGTGCTGTTCAAAGCATTAAAAAAATGACTTTTTAACCAAATATTTGGGTTTTCATCCCAAATATTTTCAATAGTTGAATTCTCCACCCTAAAATATTATTTTCGAAAAAAAAAGATAATTTTAAATGAAGTAATAAAATTTTCTACAAAAAGTAGTTGAAATAACATCACAAAAAGACGAATATTCTAAAAAACACTCGAATTTCCAAACAGAAAAGATGACTTTTGAATTTTTTGAATTTTGAAGAAAATATCTTCAACGAACAAAAATTAATTTTTAACAAATTAGTTTCAGTTTTAACTATATAGTTGAATGTTCAAACAAAAAATATGAATATGAAAAAGTTTAATCCCTAGCCAAACCAGATTAATTTTCCACCAAAAAGTTGTATTTTTAACTCAAAAAGAACAAATTTCTACAAAGAGAGGTGAAGTTTCAAACCAAGAAGACAATTTTTCACCCAAGAAAGGAAAAAAAACTTCAATCATGTTGTTCAAGTTCCAAGCCAAAAATACAAATTTTTCGGAAAAGAGTTCAATTTTCACCCCCAAATTAAGAAATAGATGTTGATGATTTTACCAGTTGAATTTTCAATAAAAAAATATGAATTTACAATGAAGACTATAATATTGAATGGAAAAAAGTTTTTTATGTTAAATTAATGCTGTTCAAAGCATCCAAAAAAACGACTTTTTAACCAAATATTTAGTTTTTCATCCCAAATATTTTCAATAGTTGAATTTTCAACCGTAAAACATTATTTTCAAACCAAAAGCTAATTTTAAAAGAAATAATTAAATTTTCTACAAAAAGTAGTTGAAATAACAACACAAAAAGAGGAATATTCTACAAAACACTTGAATTTCCATCTAAAAAAGATGGCTTTTCAAGAAAATTTTTTGAATTTTGAAGAAAATATCTTCGGCGAAAAAAAATTCATTTTTAACAAATTAGTTTTAGTTTTAACCATATAGTTGAATTTTTATACAAAAAATATTAATCCTCAGCAAAAAATGTAATAGTTGATATAAAAAAATTTAATTTGAAATCAAAAACAGTTGAATTTCTCAAGAAATAAGAATTTCCAATCAAATGGTTTAATCCCAAGCCAAAACAGATTAATTTTCAACCAAAAAGTTGCATTTTTAAAAAGAATAAATTTCTACAAACAGAGGTGAAGTTTCAAACCGAGAAGACCATTTTTCACTGAAAAAAGGAAAAAAAACTTCAAATTTAGAATTAGATGTTGATGATTTTACCAGTATACCAGTTCTAATTAAATTCTTACCTGGGCAACATCAATTAACATCAGTTCATCGAAATTATGAATTTTGAAACAAAAGAAAGTTGAATTTTAAATAAAAAACGATGACCGTTTAACAAGATTGTTCAATTTTAAACAAAATAATTAAATTATTATCCAAATAATAACATAGGGAACCAACAAATATTTTCAGTCAAAAATAGATTTGTTTGTTGGCTTCTTTAACTAACTCAATTTGCATTCAAGTAGAATGCAAGTAGGGAACCCTTTCATAAATTATAATTAATATTCAGTGTTGATTCTTATATGACTTATTTTCACATGTTAGTAAGGTGCATATTTTAAAAAATTGTTACCTTTTCGTAATTTTGTTACTTTTCTAAATAATAATTTTGTTTAATTACTGCTTCTTACGTAACAATCTTTCAAACAAAAAAGTGCTGAAATTTTCAACAGATTTATCAAATATAGCTAAACAAAAATTTAAAACTCTAAAATCCCCTTTTTTATCTGAAATGGACTTACAACTGAATCGTTATGATCTCTGATGAAGGTGTCTTCAAACTTGACTGATTCGCCTGATCTGAATTTTCAAAAATTACCTATAACTACAAAAAATATTGACGGTGCAAAAAATGTCTAGAGCCTGTCAGGTAGATGGCAACAGGTAGATTTCTACTTGGCCGCTTTTTAAATTTCTAATCGTTCACGAAAATTTAACTGCCGTTCCGGTCGTTAGTTTTTAGTACTCGGGCGTCTATTATACATGATTATAAATTCTCAGAAAGAGTCCGTATTAAAATACTGACTATTTGAGTACATACCCAAGATCAAAACGATTTCAGAAGTCGTTGAAAAAATTTACAAGATGTGGGCGGTCTCTGCTGTAGAAGCAAATTGCTCTAAAACAAAGAAGCTTTGATATAAGAATGTCCCTCAGGTCGTTAGCGCGCTCATTAACCATTTCTTTTTTTTCTTTTTGTTACAGGTAAGTCCAGTCAAGGATTTTATATTCTATCTCTCTATATGGTTTTACTGGTAAGTTATTAACTACCAATTTGTCATTATGGTATCCCTATTGCAGGCCTCGGACTTAATCCACAATTGAAACTATTTTTTTTTAACTTTGAAATTATTTAGCTCTTATTTTGAAAAAATGACCCTATTCTTAAATGAGAACCCCGATTTTTGACTGCGGATTTAAAATGAGCGGAAAATTTCACGTCAAAAATAACCTGTGGAAAAATGGTTTTTGTGATCTTGGAAAGGTAAAAAATTAAGGTCAAATGTCTGAGAATCGACCAGATGCCCTTTTTCTGAATTGTCTTGGACCTAAAGGTCATGATGGTAAAGATGATGTACACCCCGAAAAACCGAGACAGTTCAGAAAAAGGGTAAGTTTTGACGTGAATTTTCCCGCTCTTTTCAAATCCGCAGTCAAAAATAGGGGTTCTCATTTAAGAAAAGGGTAATTTTAAAATAAATTTTTCTAATTCTTTTCTTTCGCTGTTTTTCACTTATCACTTACTTGACTCGTAGCTGTACAATAAAGTGCTGTTTTATTGCCGCTCTGCGGGCAGTAAACGAGCGGTTATTATGCCTATTTCAGATAAATGAAACTTATTATTCTTTTTAATATAAAACTTGTGTAATAAGTGTATTTTTACATAATTTTTAATATACCTTACTATATATCAATGTAAAAAGAAACGTTTTCACAAAAAAACAAATAGCTTAAACTTTTAGAACTCAAAAAATAATAGAAATCAACATTTACTCTGAAATAAAAAAGTGCCAAAAAGTTTAACGTTTCTCAAGATCTTAACAATGGTTCGTATTTTTTTAGGAAACGCGTTTAAATTTCTCCTAAATTAAGTTAATATCTTGCAATCTAACAATAATTTGAAACAGGCGGGAAATTTTACGTCAAAAATGACCTGTGGAAAAATGGTTTTTGTAACCTTGGAAAGATAAAAAATTAAGGTCAAATGTCTGAGAATCGACCAGATGCCCTTTTTCTGAATTGCCTTGGACCTAAAGGTCATGATGGTAAAGATGATGTACATCCCGAAAAAACGAGACAGTTCAGAAAAAGGGTAAGTTTTGACGTGAATTTTCCCGCTCTTTTCAAATCTGCAGTCAAAAATAGGGGTTCTCATACGAGAAAAGGGTCTCACCTTCATTTGACCTTGAACATTTATCTCAAGGTCAAAATTGACGGTACAGTCAAATGTCCCCCTCGGTCTATTTTCAGAAAGTTGGCCTGAGGTATATTGACCAAAAGGGCCGACCAGTTCCTGACTAGATCTCTTCGGTCCATTTATCTTAATCGGGATCCAACCAAAGACTGGCTAGAATACAAGATTGAGGCCTAATAAGAGGAAACTTGGTTTGTATAGTTAGGCCCCAATCTTGTATTCTAGCCGGGCTTTAGGTGGGTCCAAACACTGGAAAGTCTTGACTAAGGCTTAAAGGATACTTACTAGAACTTGCTACTAGTTCCAGTTGTCCAGTTGTTCTTCAATTGGGTACAAACATTGGAAAGGCTTGACTAAGCATTGGAGGTTCCTGGCTAAAACAGTTGGTCTCGTAATATTCTGAACACTGTCCGAATTAAAATGGGCAGAAATGGACACAAATGGGTCGATTTCGAGCAAGGTAAATGAAGAAGTTGTTGGTACTTCGTTAGGCTTGGTGGAGACAGAAGAGTGAACGTGTTGAAGGAAAAAATGGGCAGTTGGCGATGGGAGTACCAAATAAAGGTACATGCTCGAGGAGTGTTTTTCTCAGCAACGGGAATGTATTATATGGTCGTTTTACAGCGTACAATACATTATGTGACTTGGTGCGTATTGCTGTACACGGGAGCGAGGTTTGGTTGGGTACGTTTGAGGTGTGCTCATGTAGATAAGCTCTGTTAATGACCGGACGTGCGCTCACCCAGCCAGAACTTTGCGAACCCCCCTCGACCCCTCAGCCCTCTTGCTCAACCTCCACCCTCCACCTTCACCTCCACCTCCAACTGCGATCCTTCAACTATTCCACCTCCTCCTCCTTCTTTTCCGTCACCTTCGTCACCTTCTATGTATGTACCTTATTCCTTCGAGGTCCTTCGACGCATGGTCGGACACGCCTTTGTACACAGGCGATACACACGTGGCAGAAGCTAACGTTAGAATGATCTGCACAGGGTCGTTCCAGACGATGAGGTCGAAGCTGATTCTATGTTAGCTGATCGTGGCTTATTATATGGTTTGTCTTCTGAGAGGCAATAGGTGGTTTGTATGCAAATCGCTGGATGATTTTGTCGTTTATTGAGATCTTGCTTTTGATTCGAGTGCTCAGGCCTATTTTATTAGTATGTCATGGTGACATTTTTATGAAGCGTATTAAGAATACAAGTTTGGAGTCTGACCTTTGATTTTGAGGTCAAATATGAATGGGAAAGTTCGCGATCATGAGGAGCATCACAAATATGTCAAAATTAGGACCATCCATTTGTTATATGACTTATCCTTTGTCTAAATTATTTTTGTTGTCCAAGTTTTTTTAAAGAGTCAGGGAATTTTCCGTAAAATGCCTGTTTAAGTACAATCTAATTTCAAAAACTATATGATTCAAAAACTATAAAAGTTGCTTTGGAACTTCCCATCGTCCACAAAATCTTACCAAGATTTCATAAACTTAGGGAATAAACGTACATTTAAACTTTATTTAAATAAACGTGGACTAATATTCGACTTGAAAAATATAATGTGTTTGTAACAAGTAAGCCTTACAAACATAAAGTTTTATATTTGTTTTGTTGAGTTTTTATCTTCTGGTTACAAATTGTAATGCTCTGTTGAAAATTCAACAATTCTGTTAACAAGTCATGAAAGGCAATTGTTGTATTAAAAATTCGCCTTTTTGGGTCGATTTTTATTTTGATTGAAAAATCAACTATTTGAAAATAAACTTTTTTCTAGAAAATTCATATTCTCAGCTGGAAAATTAAACTGGTTTGTAAGAAAAATCTTGAGATTGGCAGGAAATTCCAACATTTTGGATGATATTTTTTTATTGACTAAAAAATTCTTCTTTTGTGTATAATATGTATAATGTAATATATTTTGGTTAAAAATGCAACTGTTGCGTTAAAAATTAATAACCAGTTTGAGCAGAGGATTGAACTGCTTTGTTAAAAATTAATTTTTTGCGATGATTTATCATTGTAGTCTAAAAAAAAACTTTTTTTGTATAATATTTAACTATTTTGTTGAATTTTATTTGTAAATAATTCATTACTTTAGTCAAAACCCCTTTTTAGAGGTGGAAATTCATTTTTATTAGAAAAAAATCAAGTTTTGTGGTAGAGTATTAATCTTCTTGATAAGAAATTCTTCTGTTTGGTTGAAAATTCCATTCCCTAGTTGAAAATTCAACTATTTGGTTGAAAATTTGTCTTTTTTGGTAGAGAGTTAATCCTCTCGGGTGAAAATGTATCTTTTTGGTTTAAAATTCATTTATTTGGTTAATAATTAATCACTTTGTTGATGAATATTTTTTTTGTTGAAAATTAAACTATTTTATTACAAATTATTATTTTTCTTGTGAAAATTCATCTTTTTGGTTAAAAATTGATTTCTTTTGTTGAACATTAAATAATTTTGTGGAAAATTGGTTTCTTTTGGAATTAAAAATTAATTTTTTTAACTGAAAATTTAACTATTTCATTTTAATTGCAAATTCAGTTCTTTAGTTGAAAATTCCACTATTTGGGGCAAAATTAGTCTTTTTGGTTAAATATTGATTTCTTTTGTTGAAAATTTAATAAATTTGTTGAAAATTGGTTTCCTTTGGAATTAAAAATTAATTTTTTTAACTGAAAATTTAACTATTTCATTTTCTTTGCAAATTTATTTCTGTAGTTGAAAATTCCACTATTCGGGGCAAAATTCGTCTTTGTGGTTAGAACTTAATCTTATCAGTTGAAAATTAATTTTCTTATTGTTTATTATTTTTATTTGTTTATTATCTGCTAATTTTTATTCAAATTTCATCCCTAATTGAAAATTCAACTATTTGGTTTATATACTATTAATTTTTTTCTTTTTTTAGTTAACTATTTATTTCAAAATTTATGCATTTTGTTGAAAATTTGTCTTTTTTGTTATAAAATTAATCTTTTTGGTAAAAATCCCGAAGTTTTGGTTAAGAAGTTATCTTTGTAGGATAAGAAATTAACATTTTGGTTAAAGATTCAAATATTTTATTGAAAATTAAGGCATTTTGTTGAATTTTTTTTCCGTTGTAATATCAACAATTAAAGTTTTCGTTGAGAATTCGTTTTTTGTTCGAAAAATAATTTTTCTACTATTCGTTTGAAAGTTTATTTTTGTGAGTAGAAAATTCCATTATTTGGTTGAAAATTCATTTTTTGGGGTTGAAATTTAATTTCTCTGCCAAAAATGTAACTATTCCATTTTTGGTTGAAACTTTGGATTTTCAATAAAAATTTTATCTTTTCTAGTTTCGGTTTGATTCAGCATTCGATATTCGAACTTAAATATTTGTCTTTTTTAGCTGGAAATTCAACTATTTGTATGAAAATTCTCATATTGTATTTGTTAAAAATTCATCTTTTTGGATCAAAAATCAACTATTTGGTTAAAAATTCTTCTATTTTGTTGAAAATGAAACTTTTGTGTTGAGAATTAATACTTTCGATTGGAAAATTTAACTGGTTTGCAAAATAATCGTCTGTTTGGCATGAAAATTAAACATTTTGGATGACATTTTTTTCTTCATTGACTAAAATGTGTCTTTTTGTTTAAAAATTTATCTTTTATTGTAGAAATTTCCTCTGTTCTTTCTCATTTAAAATTAAAATCTTTTGGTTGAAATATCAACACTACTTTTACGTTGCGAATTCATCTTTTTTGGTTAAAAATTCTTGTACTGTTTTGAAAATTCGTTTTTTTTTTGGTCAAACTTTATTTTTTTACACAAAATTTAACTTATTAGTTGAAACTTTATGAATTTCATTCAAAAATCAACTATTTGGTCAACTGTTGGGTCAACTATTTGGTTACTTAAAGTCTTTAGAATAATTTCAGAAGCAAGCATTTTTTTGCATTAGCATTGTTGATAAAGAAAATTTAAAAGCTGTTAGGGAAAATCAAAAATTGTTTAGGGAAAAGTCAGGAAATTTCGAAATTTGTAGGAATAACCCTGTTTTTATACGTTTTTTATATCTTAAATACTTTCAGCCTACGTTCTCATATTTAAATAACTTACTTATTTGATGTGAAATGATGTTAATTAAATCTGGAAACTATTGCCAATTATTTTGAGTATTAATTTTACATCATACGATGTGCCTGAATGAACTTTAAATGGCGTTGACAAGAGAGGTCTTGTATGATTTATGGGTTTCGATCTAGAATGCTTCAGAAACAATTTCCAAGAAATATTAAAATCATTTTTAGAACCGCTTTTGATTTTTGCCTTCTTTAATGTCAATTTTTTAAGTAATTTGAAAAAAAAGAATTATTTTCGAAATAAGCTATGTTTAAAGTACAAAATAGTGGTTTATGTACCTAGGCACTTAACTGCCTTTGTGGATACGATACTTTATCTGAAATATAGGCAGAATAAGCGCTATTTTTTCGCAAAAAAACGCTTCATAGTTTAACGTAATTTTAAAATAAATTTTTGTAATTCTTTTCTTTCGCTTTTTTTTACTTCTCACTCACTTAACTTCTTCCTCTTTAGTGTCATCACGTGCCGCTTGTAGCTGTACAATAAAGTGCTATTTAACTGCCGCTCCGCGGGCAGGAACCGAGAGAGCCTATTTCAGATAAATGAAACTTATTATTCTTTTTAATATAAATATTGTGTAATAAGTGTATTTTTACATAATTTTTAATATACCTAACTATATACCAATGTAAAAAAAAAAGTTTTCACAAAAGAAAATAGCTTAAACTTTTAAAACTCAAAAAATAATAGCAATCTACATTTACTCTGAATTAAAAATGTACCAAAAAGTGTAACGTTTCTCGAAATATTTACAATGATAGTTCATATTTTTTAGGAAACGCTTGTAAATCTCTCCTAAATAAAGTTGATATCTTGCGTTTAAAAATTGCATAAAAGTTTTCTAGATTTAAGAATCAGTGTCGATGGAATCGGTCCATGCAGATTTAAAAAAACCGCGGGACAAATATAAGGTTCAAAAAAGTAATGATATTTTTTCTAATAATTTATTAAAGGCTGTACAAGAATATAATAGTCAATGTGTTTAGTTTTCATTTTTTTATGTAAAAATAATGTAAAAATATACTTATTATAAAAAATTTATATTAAAAAGAACAATAAATATCATTTTTGTACTTTAAACATAGTTTATTTCGAAAACAAGTCCTTTTTTCAAATTACTTAAAAATTTGCCATTAAAAAGGGAAAAAATAAAAAACGGCTCTAAGATTGATTTTAATTTGTTTTGGAAAATGTTTCTCTTGTCACCGAAATTTAAAGTTCATTCAGGCTCACCGTGATCATGAATTAAATATAATCTTGAAATTTACAACTTTTTTTTTTGACTCAACGCTAGATGTATATAAAAATGTGCAAATAGTATGACATTATCAAGATTATGAGCGCACCAAAAGTAATAAATAATAAATTATTACATCCTTAAAAACTTATTAGAACTAATGCTACCATAAATATGTAATCAAGCTCATAAAAAGACTGGACACATTATCAGATCCTTATCCACACAGTAAAACTTTAGCTTACTCTTGTCCTTTCTCCTGCAGTATATTGCTTCGTCTCTCTAAACACACCTGTTGCACCTGCACGTTACAAAGTTAAAAGAGAAATGGAAATCTGATACGCTACCCGGCTTCAAAATTAATTACTTCAGAACTCTTTGAAATCTATTGAAACTCATTACAAGTTTTTGGCATTAAAACGTAGAAATTGCGGAAAATTATGTTATCGACCTTTATATTCTACTAAATGAAAATAATTTATTATTATTGTTGATCTTAGGGTTTTTTACCAGGGAATATTTATTATTAATATTAGATGTTAATTTTGTTTGCCTACAGGTCTATATCAGTATTGTTAAAATATTGACAAATCTTGAGATTGTGAAAAAAATGTCTCCATCTCCGCTGGGATCTGAACCCAGGACCTTCAGATTTCCGTTCTGATGCTCTTACCAATTACTATTAAACAAATACTATTCTGAAGGTCCTGCGTTCAGATCCCAGCGGAGTTAGAGACATTTTTTTCACAATTTTAAGATTTATCCATATTTTAAGAATATTGATATAGACCATTAGACAAACAAAATTAACATCTAATATTAATAATAAATATTCCCTGCTCAACAACCCTAAGATCAACAATAATAATAAAAATATGTATTTATGTTTAGAAGAAAGAAAAATCTTACAAGTATCAAGAATGACGTCGT
>JAAAKG020033140.1:0-19480 GCA_010014905.2 Druon quercuslanigerum
TAAAACTCAACTCAGATACGATTGAACATTTTTAATCGTATCTCGGGAACCGATAAAGATTTTTTAAGTTTCTTTAGTTTAAATCAAAGATAAAATTTCAGGCTCTATGTCGTATGATTTTCAGATTTTGGCAAACATTTTCCCAGGTCATGCTAAAAGTTGAAATCGATGTACAAAATTTTAGAAAATCTAGAATGTTTTTTTAAAACTTATCACATGCTGTCTTCTCTTTAGCAGATAAAAAAAAAATTTGATTGAGATTGCTAGACGTGAAATTTCATAGGCTTTTCAACTTTCTTTTTTTAAATACCCTATCATTTTTTTCGATGAGTAATCCAGGTTCAAAGCCAGCAGTGATTTTTAATAGTGCTTGCGTCAATCAACCTCATAATTTTCGACAATAGTGTAATTAAATTAATTTTACAATTAAAAAATAGTCTTTTAGAGTGACAGGTATATTAATTCTTTGATTTGACTCCTCACAAATAAATAATTGATTTTAAATTGAAAGGAAGGAATACCTTTTTTGAAAAATGTAAATTTTAAATAATTCATTATATTTTTTTACTTTTTAATAATTATATATTGTAAACAATTGTCTTACGCATTTAATCAATTCAAAAAAGCGTATGAAAAAGAGCCAATGAGACTGCCGATGCGACGAATGCGCCGTACAGTTAAGGAGCCGAATTGGGAGCACTGAAGTCTTCCCCTTTATTCCCACCATTTGTCGGAGTCTTGCATTAAAATTCCTTTAAATTTGTTAAATCTTTTGAAAATTCCTTGGAATAATTGAAAATACCCTAATATACCTTTCACAGTTTTCAAAGTGCTTGACAATTCTTGGTAATCTTTTCATATACCGTAAAGTCTTTAAATCCTTTAAAACCCTTTGCAATTCTTGAAATCTATTCGAAATATTTGAAAATATTTTATAATATTTGAAATACTTTAAAATCACTTAATTCCTGCGTAAAAGTTCTTTGAAGTCCATTGCAATATTTTAAACCGCACATTAATCAGCATATTTAAAATTATCTTCTTTTCTTTTACTTTTTTTAAAATTAATTCTAATTGCAAATAATTTAAATTTATAAGACTGCGAATGCTCAGATTATGTTGTTAAGTGTTCAATAATTAAACTAAACATATTTTAAGGTAGAAAAGTTTAAATTTTCTAATTTTATGTAATGAAAAAGTATTTGGTAACCAGGAAATGACTAGAAGCATGTATATTAAATTTTTTTTGATACATTAGTAAAAGTTGCCAGGTTACTTTTCAGGATTCACGCCTGGAATATCGTCCCTTTGTATGCTCTAAACACAAAGAAAAATTGTTTTCCTTTTAGGAAGTAAAATATTCAGAATATTGATTTTACATTTGTCAGATCTTAGTATTGAAATGTTACTAAAAGTTCTTTGCTTAAACCTTTGATGTTTCAGAACTTTAGCTCTGGAATTTCGAATACTTCCTGTGGTATGCATTGTTTGAGAAATAATACCGTCTAAGAAGCTCATAAACTTGATTGAGCCCAGGTTTAATAAGAAATTCTACAATTTAGGATATAGTTCACAGGACCCTTTTTGGTTGAGACTCAAAATTCCTTTAACACTATCGTCGGAAAAGATTTGCTCGCCGGTTTTTTGAACTGTTTCTAAAATTTCAATTCATAAAAAGACATTGCAAAAAATGTAATGAATATATAATACTTAATATATAATACTTAAATAAATAATAATTGTTTTCAAAAAATTGTAATTGCTCTTAAATAATTATAGTTTTTCTAGTTCTTCAGGTTGAAAGTAAAGAAATGTTAATCTTTCAATTCAGAAAAAATATAAAATCAAAATTTCCTTTCTTAAAATACAATAAAAATGTTACAAATAAACAACTTTCCTCTTCCCGCGCAGAAAAAATTTTAAACCAAAACTTAACAATCTTCTTACAATGCAGAGAAAATGTAAAACCAAAATGTGCTTACTTCTAATTCCACAAACATCTTAGAAACAAAAAATATGTCTTTCTTCCGATGAAGAAAAAAAATTTAAACCAAAATTTACCCATTTCCGACTCAATAAAAATGCTTAACAGAAAAAATACAACACAAAAATATTCTCTTCTCTCTATTAAATAACAAATTGAAAAAGCAACTTGTTTTCTTTTCAACTCAATCAAAATCAAAAATCAAAATAGTTTCAAACTCAACAAGAAGGATAAAAAATACTAAACTCCCCCACCTTCAGCTTAATAAAAATATAATTTAAATACAAAAAAGTTCCTCTTCCAATATGAAAAAAAATTAAACACCAAAATCTCTTTATTTTCTTTTGAAATTAAAATTGCGTAGTTTAAACACTTGTTATGCAGAAATCATATAAATTTTAAGCCGCAAAAATTTAGGAATTGTTGACTCTTTATTCATTCATACAAGTTTAACCCTTTTCTTATAAAACAAGAAAGTTTTTAATGGAACAATCAAAATTCTAACATTTAAATTTTTAGCTTAGCACTTAGGTCTGTCAACTATTGAAGGCTTTCTATTTTAAACCATTCAGTTTCAAATTGTTTATTTATGTATAGACATTAATACATAATTTATGTATACGCACTTAAAATTATATGACCTTTTGTGCGATTATGTGGATAATTTCCGCTGGTTATGTAGATTTATGTTAAGTAAAAAAAGATTTTATCCTAAAAACTTTCAGACCTTGAGAAAACTAAATAAATAATTAAATAATTAAATATAAATAAATTAAAATAAATTTAGTAAATTTAAACAAATTTTAACTTGTATGTTATAGAAGAATCAGAATTGAATTCGTAAGAAACTGGTCGAATCTCTCACGTAGGAGTGCTTTATAAATTAATTCGAAGTCTTGTAACAAACTGATCCAGGTAATCCTTCTTTCTCTTCTATCATATCCATTAAAAAATAATTTATATCCTAATAAATCATTCTCACAATCTAACACGAAGGAGAAAGTATCAGCGAATAAAATATTATGTTCGGCAAGAAAAAATTACTTTCATGAAAAATTGAAAACTTTTAGTATCATTAAAAAATCTATAATTACAAAACACTTTTCATAATCTGCACATTAGGCTGAGTCGGGTATAAATTTCTTATTTTATGATATCTAAAAAACTGTTGCCATAGGGTTTAAGTGCAAATACAGAAAATATTTTAATCCCGAAAAAGCACCTTTTTCAAAACGCTTTTAAAAATGTCACATACATTATTTCTTTTCAGTATTTGAAGTTATTTCATATCCTAAATTTTAAATGTTTTAAAATTATATATAAAAATAATGACTTTAATTAATAAAAGTCATAGAAAACCTTCTCTAACCAAAAAATGTGCTTTTTAGTATCAATGAGAATAACGCTAGAAAATTGCAGTTTTTTCAAAAAATTTCCACTGCCTGTCGAATTTTGGTCAAATTTTCATATTTTCACCCACTTCTAACTTAATAAGGTAATAAATAATGAAAGTAAAAAAATTTTTTGCAAAATTTATCAATGCTTGTAACTATCTTCTTTTAGGTAAGTGCTAAAAAGTTAAGATCTTTCTTAACTCTTAAGCTTTTTGTGCACTTTTTTCTTAGTGTTTTAATAATTAATGCAAATTGACAAACATACTTATTTAAACAACAGCCTATTCTTCATTATGATATTTTCTTAGGGTAACTCTAAAAAGTTGTTTTTTTCCTAAATCTCTTCGACTTTTTAGCTATGAACAAATATTAAATGAACCTCAACAAGAATCATTTTTTAAATAGTGTTTTATTGTTTTAAGTGAAATATGTTTGCTCTTTTGCCAATGTTTAAAAAATGTAATCATAAAAGCTATCTTACGCGCAAAATGGCTTATAGAAGTTATGTTGCGAATTGCAACAAGATATTTATTGTAAAGCTTTAAGGAAAAATTTTGTATTGCACATATATAAATGCCAGCCTCACCCCTTTCCCGGGAGATTCAATGGAGAGTTTCTCGGGAATTCTTGGAATCCAGGCAGAAAATTTGAAATATATTTCAAATATCTGTTTTATTTCAGAAAAATATACTAATAAAAAGAATGCGATTGTTTGAAATAATTTCAGTAAAAACCACCACTTTCTAGCACTTATATATTATAAGTAAACAAGAATAAATTTATTTAACAACTATTTTTGTTAAAATTGAAAAAATTATTATTATAACAAGTAAAAAGTGGACAAAAAGTTGAAAATTTAAGTAAAAACCGCAACGGTCTAGCAATACTATAAGAGATGATAGTTCCAAACGATAATAAAATATTTAAACAATAATGTTTCTTGACTTAAATTCTATATTACCTCTTTAAGTAAAAAGTGTACAAAGAGTTAAAAATTTGAGAGAGCAAACGCAACTATCTTGCATTAATATTGGAGCGGATAGTTATAAACAATGATCAATTATTAGAATAAAAATATTTGGTAAACTGAAATAATTACTATCTCACCACGTTAAAGTGGACACCATTTTAAAAATGTCAGAAAAACCGCAATTACCTAGCATTACTATATGAGAAGATAATTATAAACAATAATAATTTGTTGAAAATTTCAGAAAGAAACCGTAGTTTGTGTGCGTGTGTGTATGTGTGTGTGTGAGTAATATCGCAACCGTTCGCGCCCTGCCCCCTGAGAAACTCCATGAGCCAGCAGTTCTAGGAAGGCCGGAAACGGGGTGATTGAAAGCGACAGTTCAGTGTATTATAAAAAAAATTACGTTCCAAAATATGTAACCACTAATAGAGCATGGTAAAGCAAAACGAGGTTTAAATGAAAGTTCCTAGTAAATGGCAATTGCTAATTATTTGGGACGAACATTTTAGGATAGAAAGTAAAAGTATTCGTCAGGGCGATTTTTCAAAGAAATCGATTTTTACATTTAATTACTAATAAATAAATAAATCTTTTTAATAAATTATATGATAAAGATTGATTAACATTTTTTAAAGATTTTTTATTGAATGTGAAGTGTAAACCTTCAATGCGACTCACAATTAAAGGTCAGATATACAAATTAAAAGTAAATTTTTTCAATAACAACGGGCAAACTATTAGCTATTGATAATTATATTTAATAAATAAAATGTTATTAGGGTATCAAAATATGCCAATAATAAAGTTTTAAATTAAACGTGCAGAATGGTTTCATTTTAATTAAATACAAAAATCTACATTCTTTCAAAAACGATCCTTCTGATTTAAATATAAGAAATTATTAAGAAAAAATTTATCAAATATCTACTACCGACGGAAATTATGAGATCGATTTACGCAAGCATTATTAAAAATCCCTGCTGGATTGAGCCACGATAATTCAGCGAAAAAAAAAGATAGGGAATTTTTAAAATAACAATTTGAAAGCCTATGAAATTCCACGTCTAGCAATATACGGCACGTGATACGTTTTTTTCAAAAATTCTAGTTTTTCTAAAATTTTGTACCTCGACTTCAAGTTTTAGCATGGCCTAGGAAAATTGTTGCAAAAATCTAAAAAATTATACGACATAGAGCCTAAAATTTTATCTTTAATTTAAGTCAAAGAAACTCGAAAAATCTTTAGCGGTTGTCGAGATACGATTAAAAATGTTTAATTATATATGATCGGCGTTTTAGCCGACGATCACGGTTCTCGGCCGGTCTGCTGCTCGCCTCCTTCGTTGAGGAAATGCCGAATATGTCACGCTCAGAGGTGGTGCTTTATTAGGCATTTCTTATACTTTTGATTATTTCAATTATTTCAATTCAGAAGAAAAAAACTATTTTCCAACGAATTAAGCGGCTAAATTTTAAATAAATTATTTATATGACACAAAGCCTAAAATTTTATCTTTATTTTAAACCAAAGAAACATCAAAAATCTTTATCGGTTCCCGAAATACATAAAAATCATCCCCATATTAAAGAATAAAAAAATGATAAACAGTTTCAAACGAATTAGGTACCTAAATTCTAAATAAATTAATTATATGAAAAACACTCAAAAATATTAAAAGTGAATAATAATGGAATTATTATTATATATTATTATAACTTCAATTTCTATTAAATGGTTTACAATTTTTCTTTATGGTCTACTATATATAAATTCGTTTTCTTGCACATATCCATTGTAAATTTTCACGATTATTTGATACTCCATATTTTCCGGCAATATAATTATCATTACACCTACGCACTGTTTTACGTTACATTTATTTCGGCAATTACATTATTATGCACTTCTAATATTTTGAAGTGTTTTTTTATGTAAATAATTTATTTAGAATTTAGCTGCTTAATTCGTTTGAAAAATAGTTTACTTTCATAACAATGTATCTACATTTTTATTAATATTCTCTTTGATCAAAATTTAAAAAAATAAAAGAAACCGTTCATAATTTTTTTATTCTTTAATATAGGGATAATTCTGAATTGAAATAATTGTAAATAATTAAAAAAACAATAAATTATTAATAAAAATGTACAATAATTTGAAATAAAAATTACTGATGAGCAGAATCAAAAGTATAAGAGAGCCCCAATCAAGCTCCACCACTGTGCGTGGCCTATTCGGTCCTGCCTCAACGAAGGAGGCGAGCAGCAGACCGGTCGAGAACCGTGATCGTCGACTAAAACTCAACTCAGATACGATTGAACATTTTTAATCGTGTCTCGGGAACCGATAAAGATTTATCAAGTTTCTTTATGTTAAATTAAATATAAAATTTTAGGTTCTATGTCGTATAATTTTTAGATTTTTGCAACAATTTTCCTAGGTCATGCTAAAAGTTGAAGTTGAGGTACAAAATTTTAGATAATCTAGATTTGTTTTTAAAAACTTATCACAATCGCATCTGAGTTCAGTTTTAGTCCACGATTAACGGTTCTCGGCCGGTCTGCTCTCTTATACTTTTGATTCGGCTCATCATTACCTTTTATTACAAATTATTGTAAATTTGTTTAATTATTACTTGTTTTTTAAAATTATTTAAAATTGTTTCAATTTAGAATTATCCCCATATTAAAAAATAAAAAAATGATGAACAGTTTTTTTATTGCTTTAAATTTTTATCAACTAGATATATTGCTACGAGAGCAAACTATTTTTCAAACGAATTAAGCAGCTAAATTCTAAATAGATTATTTATATAAAAAACACTCAAAAATGTTAAAAGTGAATAATAATGAAATTTCCAAAATAAATTAAATATAAAACAGTGCATAGTTGTAATGAAAATTATATTGCCGAAAAAGTTGGAGTATCGAATAATCGTGAAAATGTACGATGGATAGGTGCAAGAAAACGAATTTATATATAGTAAACCATAAAGGAAAATTGTGAAACATTTAATAGATATTGAAGTTATATTAATATACAGGGTGTTCAAAAAGTCTCGTTACACCTAAATATCTCTCCAGGAATATATTTTTTCATTAAGGTCAAGGTCATTCTTGAAGTAACTTTTAACGAGGAATCCAGTGATGACCTTGAATTTGACCTTGAACTTGATCTTCAAGGTTATTTTAACGTCAATTTTGTTTCTTTAAATGGGAACCCCTATTTTTGAAAACGGCAATCGAAAGAGCGGGAAATTTTACGTTCAAACATGTTTTCAGGTCATATGTCAAGGCCAAATTCAAGGTCACCACTGGATTCCTCGTTAATTCAATTTTAATTTTAAGAAGATTTAAGACAAAAAAATGTCCGTTTCCAGTAACTTTTATAGTAAATGGACTAAATTTTTGTTATATAACTGTCAGGACCGTTGTCTGAAAATTGCGAATAGTTTTCACAAATCCCTAAAAGTTAAGAGAAATATAAGTTATCGTAACGAAAGAAATGCGCAGTTAGCAACTGCGCACTCCTCGCTTCTCGATCGCGCTTCAGGGTGACGAAAAATGGTATTTGTCGAATTATAACGATGCAGTAAAAAAATAAACAAATATAGACCATATTCACAAATATTGAAGAACCAAAACATTTTTTCAAATCCGTTGCATTTTAAGTTCCTGTCATCGAAAGTTAGTAAATTGTAATAAAATTTTCTGAAACATGTGACTAAAGCTTGATGCAGTTACCGTTTCTGAAATTTGTTCGGAAATAGCTAATTAAGTTCATTAACAAAAATCTTATGAATTCGTTTCAAGCGACGATTCTTTCTTAATTTCAATTGTTCAATTACTTTCCCGTTACAAAAAAACGTTGCAAAGAGATTTAATTTTGGCATTATTTTAAAGTGAATAAGCTATATAGGTTACGAGTGCTTCAACTCTGTAGCAGGCGTATGAGAAACGACCAAAGGCATGTGGTAGGGAATTAATTATCTCGATAATCGATTTCTCATACACTTATGTCCCTGTTACATTGTGCGCGGTCGTGAAAATGAAGTACCTATGACCTTACTTCCTTCAACAATGTTGACTAGAAAATTTATAGATCAATATAGTGCACTTTTAAATAGAGTACTAAATAGGAATTTCTGATGAACTGAAATATTATTGAATAAAATGTCTATTTATATAAGAGTTTACCGCTAAACAGAGTGCGCGATCTGTTCAGGTCAGAGGTCTGTAAAAATTTAAATTTTATAAGTCAAAGATAGCTTTTTTTATACAAATTATTAATGAAAGTTTATATTTTTTATTTTTGAAATAAAGTAATAGAGATAGTCATCTAAAGAAGAACTCAAAGCTTGTATTTTGATCAAATTCTCTATTTTTTTACCTAATTGTAGAATGATTAATTAATAAAGAAAAATATTGCAACAAAAATTACATAGTTAAATTTGCAACAAAAATTATGCATTTTCCAACAAGAAGATTAAGTTTGCACTATAAAATCAAATGTTCAACATAATACATAAATGTTCAACTAAATTTTTGAAGCTCTAAATAAAAACGGTAATTTTTTACTAAAATAAAATGCATTTTCCACAAAATTGTTAAATTTTCAACTAAAAAAATAAATTTTTAACAATAAATGGAATAGTGAAAATTTCAGATAAAAATAATTGAATGTCAAAAAACACATGCAATTCGCTACAAAAAAAGTGAATTTCCAACTAAAAAATAGAACATTTTAAATTAAGTGCGAAATAATTAAATTTACGGTTGAAACAAATTAATTTTTAAACAAAAAAATTATTTTTTAACAAGTTAGTTTAATTTGCAACTAAAAGAGATAAATTTTTAACGAAAAATTTAATAGTTGATATTCCAAACAAAAATCTCGGGATATCGAGTAGTAGATATTCTAATAAAAAATATTATAATATTAAATAAGAAATAGATGCATTTAAAAAATACGACTTTTAAATGAATTACTTAATTTTTACGTTAAACAATTAATTTTCAACAATAAGAAACAAAAATTTTTCAATAAAATGGTTCAATTTTAATCGAAAGAAATGAATTTGCAACTAGAAAGATTTCTAGCCAAGAATGAAATAGTTCACTGTTCAGTTAAAAAAAATAATTTTTAACAAAAAAAGGAGGTCTTGGACACAGTACTTAAATTTTCAACCAAAAAGAATAAATTTTTGAACAAGAAGATTAATTTTTTACCAAAAAATCGAATCTTCATACAAAAAAGTAATTTTTAACCAAAAGAAATATATTTTCAAAAAAAAACTAAATTTTTAACCGAAGAATTTAATTTTAACCAAAAAACGGTACTTTTTTTTGAACAAAATGAATTTTTCACAAAATTGTTAAATTTTTAACTAAAAAAATTTATTTTCAACAATAAATAGAATAGCCAAATTTACAGATGAAAAAAAATTTAATGTCAAACAACACATGCAATTCGCTACAAAAGAAGTGAATTTTCAACTAAAAAATAGAACATTTTCAACCAAGAATGGAATAATTAAATTTTCGAATAAAAAAATTAATTTTCAAACCAAAAAATTACTTTGTAACAAATTAGTTTAAGTTGCAACTAAAAAAAATGAATTTTCAACGAAAAATTGATAAGTTGATATTACCAACAAAAATGTCGGGACATTGAATAGCAGATATTCTAACCAAAAATATTATAATGATAAATAAGTAGACAAAGTACTTACATTTTCCACCAAAAAAAAAAGAATTTTTTGAACAACAAGATTAATTTTTTACCAAAAAGTCGAATTTTCATCTAAAAAACTAATGTTTAACCAAAGGAAAAATATTTTTGAAAAAATAACTAACTTTTTAACCAAATAAATTAATTTTTAACCAAAATAACTGCATTTGCAAACATGAATAATAATTTTTCAGGCGCAGGAATTAACATCTTAACGGTTTATTTTTAAACTAAAAGAGGCGAATTTTTAAACAAAAACGGATAAGTTAAGTTTTTAATGACTGAATTTTTAACAAACAAAACTGATTTCCATCAAAATATTTTATTTTAACGAACAAAAAATGTAATAGTTGAGACTTCAAAGCGAAAATATTTTAAAATAAAATCCGTTGAATTCAGCCAAAAGGACAAATTTTCAGCAAATCATATAATTTTTTAAATAAGCTTTGAACCACGATAACTCAGCGAAAAAAATTTGAGGGCATTTAAAAAAAAACATTTGCAAAGCCTATGAAATTCAACGTCTAGCAATGTCAAACAGATTTTTTTTTGATCTACTGAAGAGAATAAATCACGTGATACGTTTTTAAAAAAATTCTAGATTTTCTAAAATTTGGTACCTCGCCTTCAAGTTTTAGCATGAACTAGGAAAATTTTTGCAAAATCTGAAAATTATACGACATAGAGCCTAAAATTTTATTTTTTATTTAAGCCAACATAACTTTAAAAATCTTTATTAGTTTCGGCGGTAAGATTAAAAATGTTCAATCATATTTGAGCTGAATTTTAATCGACGATCACGGTTTGCGGCCGGTCTGCTGCTCGCCTTCTTCGTTGAGGCAGGACCGAATAGGCCACGCACAGAGGTAGTGCTTGATTGGGGCTCTCTTATACTTTTGATTCTTCTTATCAGTAATTTTTATTGTAAATTATTAAAACTATTTTCAATCATTTTATCAACTAGAATATTATTAAAAATGTAAATATATTCTTACGAGAGTAAACTATTTTTCAAACGAATTAGACAGCTAAAATCTAAATAAATTATTTATATGCAAAACACTCAAAAATATTTAAAGTGAATGATAATAAAATTATTATTATATATTATTACAAGTTTAATTTCTAATAAATAGTTTTTAATTTTGTTTAATGGTTTACTATATATAAATTCGTTTCTTGCACCTCTCCATGGAAAATTTTCACGATTATTTGATACTCCAACTTTTGCGGCAATATAATTTTAATTACATTACATTATTATAATTTGTTTTATATTTAATTTGTTTTGGAAATACCAGTTATATTCACTTTTAATATTTTTGAGTGTTTTTCATGCAAATAATTTATTTATAATTTAGCTGCTTTATTCGTTTGAAAAATAGTTTACCCTCGTAACAATATAGCTACATTCTATTAATATTATAGTGGATAATAATTTCAAGATTTAAAAAAAAATGATCATCAATTTTTTAATCTTTAAGCGGGATAATTCTGAATTGAAATAATTGTAAATAATTTTAAAAAAACAATAAATAATTTTAAAAATTTACAATAATTTAAAACAAAAATTACTCATGAGCAGAATCAAAAGTATAAGAGAGCCCCAATCAAGCACTACCTCTGTGCGAGGCATATTCGGTCCTGCCTCAACAAAGGAGGCGAGCAGCAGACCGGCCGAGAACCGTGATCGCCGACTAAAACTTAACTCAGATGCGATTTAACATTTTTATTCGTATCTCGGAAATTGATGAAGATTTTTAAAGTTTCTTTGGCTTAAATTAAAAATCAAATTTCAGGCTCTATGTCGTATAATTTTTAGATTTTGCAAAAATTTTCCTAGATCATGCTAAAACTTGAAGGCGAGGTACCAAATTTTAGAAAATCTAGAATTTTTTTAAAAACGCATCACATGCTTTATTGTCTTCAGCAGATAAAAAAAAATCTGTTTGACATTGCTAGACGTGGAATTCCATAGGCCTTTATCGCTGAATTCAATGGATTTTATTTTAAAATATTTACGGTTTGAAGTCTTAACTATTACATTTTTCAATCGTTAAAATAAAATAATTTGATGAAAATCAGTTTTTTTCTTTAAAAATTCAGTAACTAAAAAATTTAACTTATCCGTTTTTGTTTAAAAATTCGCCTCTTTTAGTTTAAAAATTAATCGTTAAGATGAAAATTTCCGCGTTTGAATTCGTTTGTTTAGATAATTATTATTCATGTTTGCAAATTCACTTATTTTGGTTAAAAATTAATTTCTTTGGTTAAAAATTTAGTTTTTTTTTACAAATATTTTTCTTTTTCTTAGAAATTAGTTTTTTAGGTGAAAGTTCGACTTTGTGGCAAAAAATTAATCTTCTTGTTCAAAAATTCCACATTTTTGGTTGAAAATTTAAGTACTTTGTAACAAATTTAAAAAAATCTAGAATTAAAAAAAAACTTATTACGTGCTGTATTCTCTCCAGCAGATTAAAAAAAATCTGTTTGAAATTAATAGACGTGGAATTTCATAGGCTTTCCAACTCTTTCTTTCAAAATGCCCTATCATTTTTTTCGCTGAGTTATCGTAGTTCAAAGCCAACAGTGATTTTCAATAGTGCTTGCGTTAATCGATCTCATAATTTTCGATTTTTGTGTAAAGTAAAAACAAAAAAAAGATAAAAATTGTCAACGAAAGAGAGGAAACTTCAAGTGACAAAATTTCAACAAAAAACAGTTGAGTTCAACCAAAACTTCAAAACTTTTTGTAATTTGTATAGCAAAATGTATTTTTCAGATATTAAATTTTAATTTTCGCAGAACTCGGGTCCAAACTGATCATGCACACTGATGATTGGTAATCGCCTTCATTAAATAAGATGAGAATTTAATTGATTGGCAATCTGTTCAATCAATTTGGTCGATTTCAATCTTATTTCGATATTTTCACTTTTACTGGAAGGACTCAATACGAGTTTAATTCATTCTAGGACGTACAGTAAATAACATTAAAGATCCTAAATATAATTACCAAGTTATAGCCGCTAACTTTCTGCTAAGTGACATACATAATAAATTACTCAATTTGACAGTACAGTAATTGAAGAGGTGTACAGAATACTATATTTCATCCTAAGGAAATAAATAATCGGTAAACAGATCGAATTCTGAAACAACATTTTTCTAATATTCTTATCCCTGCCTCATGAGGTAATTAATTAGGACGACACTTTATGTATCAATTTGAAACACGAAGCAATTAGTCACGTAATTATTGCGCGGTTGCTTTGTGGAGGGATGTATGCTTGAATTAATAGATAAACGTCATATTTTCGGATGAGCGAATTTAACGAGTTAGTGAAGAAGAGGGTAATGTGGCATGCATCACATATATTAAAAGAGTCGAAGAAAAACATTATTGATTATGCAATGTAAAAATATTATTTTGATCTATTATATTTGATCTTTTTGCAAATTAAAGATAATTTTCTAACAATTGAACTTTAGTCGCATGTGTATCGTATTGAAAAAAGACTTTTATTTTATTACATTTCGGAAAAAAGTATAAGCTTCAATGATTTTGTCACAACTGCCATAATAAATCAGAATCGCCCAAAAAAAGTTTTTCATTTTAAAACTCAAATAATTTTCATAATTAAACTATTTTTTTCAAATATTTGTTATTTTTTTCAATAGCTCTGAAAAGCTTCATTTTCGAAACTTCTTTTTTGACAAAAGTTAATTCAAAAACAGTCAAAAATGTCCTAATATTCCGAATGTAGATATTGCGAAAAAGAATAAGAAAGTAGTCAAGCTCTATAAATGAATGATTCTAAAATACCGATTTCTCACTTTTGTTACACTTAATTTTTAATTTTTTTATTTTTTATATTTTAATGAAAGTAGGGAAATAATTGGGGAATTAGTTCTTATAAATAAAATTAACTTAGTGACGACATTGTATTCAATATGAAGAGCTTTAGATTTTGAAGATTTAAAGTCGAAATATATTTAATTTTTAATGAAATCGTTGAATTTTTAACTAAAAAAGATTTTCTCACAAAAGAGAGGAACTTTTAACGAAATAAATGAGTTTATACGCTAAAAAACCAAATTCTTCAAGAAACCCGTTCAATTTTAAACCGAAAAATATGAATTTCCAACCAAATATTTTAATTTTTAATAATGAATAAATAATTTATAACGAAAAATGCGAAATTTTTTGCAAAAGATTTTTTAAGGAAAAAAGATTAAGCTTCTACCAAGAACCAAACAGTTGAACTTTCAAATAGAAACGTAGATTTTTTAACAAAAAAGTTCATTTTCAATTAGGAAATATTAATAAATTTTTAACGAGAAATATAATAGTTGATAATTCAATGAAAAAGAAGAAATTTTAACAATTTAGATTATTTTTCAGAAAAGTACTTTAAATTTTGGACATGCAGATAAATATTTAACAAGAAAAACTGATTTATCGACGAATTTCAAATAAAAAAGTTTTATTAGTCAAAACAGAATAATTTTCAGTTAAACAGTTAAATTTGCAACCATTAAAATAAATTTTTAACAAAATAATTTAATTTTTTATATATTTTAACTTTTAAAAAAATAGTATAATTTAGAAACCAAAAAAGATTTTTTCAAAAACAGTTAAATTCATTTAAACTGTAATTGAGAACAAATAAGTTAGATGTGTTAAGCAAAAACAGAAATCTTGAAACATAAAAAATGAATTTTTAAAAATCAATAATAGAAGGAAAAGAGATTTTTCTTTAAAATTAATAGCAGTTATAAAATTTTGAATTTTCAATAAAGCGGTTAAATTTTGAACCAAAAAATATTATTCAAGAAAAAAAAAATAATTTTCAGCAAGTAAGCAGAGGTTTCAAGAAGAAAGTCGAATGGTTTGGAAAAACTTTTCAATAAAAAAGCGAAAAAAAAAATTTCTGACAGAAAAATCCATTCTCCACTAAGAAAGAGGTATTTGAAATCCAAAAAAACGAATTGTTAATTCAAACAAAAAGGTTGAAATTTCCAAACAAAACGGTGACTTTTTTTACAAAATATGGAAATTTTAACACTATAGTTCAATTTTTAAGAAAAAAATTTAATTTTACACTTAATATTAAAATTTCTGACCCACAGAGATACATACATTTTTCGACTTGGTTTAAACTTGAATTCCCCGTAATCAAGACATGCTGAAGTCGAAAAGGTCGACTTGAACATGTCTAAGTTTTCAGACTGAGCATGAATACCATTTATGTCTTGGAGGCAAGTTTCTATGTCTTGGAGACAAGTATATATGTCTTGGAGACAAGTTTCTATGTCTTTAAGGCATATATTTATGTCTTGAGTCACATATTTATGACTTCAAAACTATCGGTTTATAACGGTTTTCAAGGGTTATACTCGTCTAGACCCACATAATCTGATTTTTTTAGTTAAAAATATCTAATTTAATAATTACAAATTTTTATTTATCAATTTTAATTTTATTTCTGAGTCGAAAAAGGTTCGAGCATCTCAGCCAATACATGGCTCGCCTTGAGACAAGTAAACGTCGTCTTAGCCAAGACGAGGCTCGACTTGAGACATGTAAACGATGTCTTCTCTCCCGTGACCATAAACTTAAGACAAAGGCTTATGTCTCGACTCAGTTTTGAGACGCAGCCAGACATCGATGTCTTGGAGACGAACTCAAGACATCCCCAAGTCGAAGCGTTTTTACTCAAATGTTAAATTTTCAACTAGAGAAATTAAATCATTAATAAAAAAAGATATTTGTCATCGAAAAGTCAATACCTAAAACAGTTGAATTTTCGACCAAAACAGATGAATTTTCAACAGCATGATTAAATTTTCAACCAAATAGAGCGATTTTTAACAAAAAGAAAAGGGCAGAAAAAGAATGAATAGGGGAATAAATAAGGGGGGAAAAGGCAGGAATATGGGACTAGGGACAGAGTCTAAAATATATTACAATAAAAAAGTATATTTTGAATGAATAAATAAAATTGGGTAAATATTTGGTAAAATCAGCCAATTAAGAACGGGGGTAAGGGTTTCATCGTAAAAAACACTTTTTTGTGAATTTTTGTTAAAAGTATGGATTAAGCAAATTTACTAAACCCTTTTGTAAATTATTAAGTATACTTTTAGAAATATTTTGTAATTTTTTCATGCGGAAATATTGAAAAACAAGCCGGTGACAGAGCTTGCCCCAGAACGTCTTAGAAAAAAAAAAACAATTTGCGGTGTTCACTATATCTCGTTAGGAAATTATTTAAAATTAAAAACGATAAAAATTTAGTCAAAGTATTATCAAATCCTTCCCCCAACGTTCTATGATTTTTTTTTAATTTAAAAATTTTTGGTGGCCATCTAAAGTGTAAACTGCTATTTTCCACGAAAAAGTCCGCCATTTTGTGGGTGGGAAACCTCCATAATGTAAAAAATTTTTTGAACTAAACGTTAGGGAGAGGTATTTTATATATAGAAAATGTGCACCAAGTTTGAAATAAATCGGTCAAGTAGTTTTTAAATGGCAGTGAACACGGAGATTGAAAAAGTAGTTTTGAGAAAAACGCGTTTAAAATTGTATGAGCCAGAGCTATAGTGTTAAAGGACAGGAGACTAACTAGACAATAACTTCAAGAGTTTTGCTCAGATCGAAGTAAAATTCGATTTAAAAAAAAATTCGATTTTTCGAAAGTACGAACCCTTACCCCACCGCCCACTTCTTAAAAAATTGAAGGACTGAGATTTCAAAATTCAATATACTCTTAAAAGTTTTCCGAAAATTATATCTCTGAAGTGCACGGATTGATTGAAAAGGGGAAAGCACGATACACCGTATTGGCATAAATCTCAGAAATTCGGGTAAGAAATGCACCCCTACATCCTTTTCATCACTGTATTAAATCTCACATCAACTGTGATTTACGCTTTCTATTTCTCCAGCACTGACCATATAAATTTTCATGAACCTCACCAGAAAATAAAATTAGAAAGCACCGCCCGTAAGTCGTACGTTAGGTCGTAATTTTTGCAGTTTGGAATACCAGAGAAACTGACTCCTTTTCTCGGTGCCATGTGAAAAATCCGATAAATGAAAAAGAAAGAAGTAGCCAGTCTTCTACATGAGCAGAAAAGAATGCAAAATAAATAAGGAAAAATACTGTGGTTGAAAGGATTTTGAATTAAGTACATTCACATACTTTCATCTGCTTCTGGGTTCAATTTTATGTCCGACTAAATTGAAGACATCAACTTAATCCGTGAAAGAGAAGGGTAAAATCCCCAGTTCATAGACCCTTTCATCTGCGTGGGTTGTAGTAAACAAGACAGTAATTTAGACGTTCTAAACGGATAAACGCGTAATAAAATTACATTTAAATAGAATTCCTTTCACAAGGAAATAAACAACTTCGCTAATGGAAAGGGGGTAGGGGTGTATTTCCACTTTCCTCTACCTTTTTTTTAGTATTGATCATTTAACAACAATCTGCTCCTTGGTACTTTCTATTTTTATGTTTTTCAAACTTGTATCAAAAAAATTTCCAACCTCTACCCAAGACGTGAGTTATGGCCGAAAGAACTGTATTCCACAATATAAGTTCTATAAAATCATATTTGATATATTTCTTTTAATAAGAACATAGTAAAAAGTCCTCTGATTACGAATATCTTGATTATTTGTTTCAAATCCTGGTCAGCTTTTGTTGAAAAATTTTCTTAACAATGATATTATTTATTCATAACAAAATTGAATTTAATAAATCTATCTCTTATTTAATTATTGTATCTCTTGAAAATGTATGCCCCCTAAAAATGTTTTCTAGTCTCTTCCGATGTTATTAGAAAGTTAGAATCCACTTTTTAGAAGTTTAACATTATTCAACATACAGGATTTTCAAAGTATAAAAAATTTATAAACTTGTTTAAAAAGAATTCCCAACCATAACATAAGTTATATAAAATCATTATTTATATTTTTTTTAATCGGAACAAAGATACACTTTTCTCATTAGAAAAAATGCTACACATATATTAATGGTTGGACGAAAATTCTGAAATTAAAGTTAATTATAGTCCCTTTTGTTCAAACGGTAAAAAAAGTCCTCTGATTACGAATATTGTAATTATTTCTTTTAATTTATTGTCAGTTGTTCTTTAAACGATTTTCTTAACAATTATTTTTTTTTAATAATAAAATTTTATAAAATAACTTCACAGTAAAGCTCAGAAATAAATTATATCTTTCACTTGGATAAATACGCCACAGTCAGTTTATCTGACGTAAGATCAAGTTTATATAATGAAAACGTCCCAGAGATAACTCTTGTTCAAACGTCAAAAAGTCCTCTGATTAAGAATATTTTAAGTATTTCTTGCAAATCCAGGTCAGTTCTTGTTTAAACCGTTTGCTCAGTAATTCTATTATTCTATCTCTTCCGATGTTATCAAAAAGCTTCAATAAGCGATTTATAATTTTTAATGATTCGACATACAAGGTTTTAAAAGTATTAAAAATTTACAAACTTATTTAAATAAATTCCCAAACTCTACGAATGTCGTGAATTTTATAATTTTATTTCATTTCTTAGTCGGAGTTTTGTGCATATTTCCAATACTGCACCATAAAGCTACCCGAGTAAAAATTCTTCGACTTGGTTTTCACTTGAATCGCCCCCAATCAAGACATGCTAAAGTCGAAAAGGTCAACTTGAGCATATCTCAGTTTTGAGACGGAGTTCAAATTCAATTTATGTCCTAAAGATTAGTTTTTATGTCCTGACCCGCATACTTATGACTCCAAATCAAGCAGTTTATAACTTCAAGTGTACACCTGTTCTAAAAAAACAGGTCATTCTCACTGTCATAAAAGCTAATCTTTGTTTATCGTTAATCAACCTTGTATACACACGGAAAAAAATATGGGACCAAATAGTCGTCTAGTTTCAGAACTTGTTATTACCAAAAATTGTAGTAGCTTTTCGCTCCGAGCTATGGGACTGATTCGTTCCCAAGCTGGGTGCGCGGATTCACCTAACTATTTTGGAACCAAATGATCTTATACATAAGGGCATATTTGTTTCTAAACACAGGATCAAATGATTCCTGCACTCCTATTGGGATATTACAGTTCCATATTCTTTTCCGTGCACTACCGTCGGAAATTATGAGATCGATTGACGCAAGCTCTATTCAAAATCACTGGTCGCTTTGAACCACGATAACTCAGCGAAAAAAATGATAGGGCATTTTTAAAATAAACAGTCGGAAAGCCTATGAAATTCTACGTTTATTAATTTCAAACAGATTTTTTTGATCTGCTGAAGAGAATACAGCACGTGATAAGTTTAAAAAAAAATTCTAGATTTTCTGAAATTTTGTACCTCGACTTC
>JAAAKG020033151.1:0-19478 GCA_010014905.2 Druon quercuslanigerum
TTAAGAGGCAACTGCTCTCTCTCTAAGGTGCAGCAACTATCCCTCAAACGGACAATAGCGTGCTCCTATACGGAAAGAAACAGCTACCCCACGTTAAACGCAGCAGTTGTATCTACAGGGACGGTAACAGCACCAAATTTTTTTCCGTGTAGTTGACGCAATATAATTTCCAAGTCTTAGGTTAGTCATAACCGACATGAAATTCAAACCTCTAAAGCCGGGATGTAAAAAGTAAGTGGTGACCGTCTGTATCGAAATTGATGCCTGGGCGTTCGAAGAAATTTCCTCTACATTTTCTGTGGAAGTTTAAAGTTACCTAATCTTGCAGTTGGTAGAGTCATCCATAAAAAATAAGTTAAATATAATTGTATAATAAAAACAAAAATTCATTTTTGACGATGAGTAGGGATGTAAAATTTCATGAAACTTTAGCCTGATAGAAAGTTTGTTGACACATTGCGGGTCTTGTGAAACATTTGAATGTTTCAAATATGGCGGCGGGAAAATTCCAACTGATAAAATAAATTCTTAATGGGACCTTAGCGGCCAAACTGATCTGCGCATGTACAAAGTAATTTTTCTCCCCCGTACGCCTGTGTTTCATGAAACATATAAAACTTTGAACATGAAACATTTTCACGTGAAAAGATTCAGAGTTTTAATGAAACGTTTTTTGGCTTACATTCCTACAGTGAAACTCCGTGGACAATTTTTAGAAAAAGCGTAAGTCGTAGTACTTTCCCACAATCCCACTGCTAGGTCTCTAAATAGGAATCACGCACGAGACACAGGGCATGTGTTAAAACATGACTGATTATTTTGATTTAGACCGCGACTTTTTCAACTGCGCATGCGTCACGTAAAGAAGGAGTGACGAAGAGGACATTTGTTTTTTTTTCTTACTCCACTACGGCGCGACGTGTACGCAGGGGAAAAAGTCGCGGTCCATTAGCATGACTGCTTAACTCCCCGTCGGTAAAACCAGTCTCTTGGGGATCACTACCGACTGGTTGATATTTGAGTTTGGGTGTGGGAAATTCAAATATCTATTTTTCACCTTCACGGTGTTTTTTCAAGAATGCCTATTTTGGATCAATCGCAGAATTCATTTGACAGATCGAGGTCTAATCCAGATTTTCGATCAGTAAGATTTGCCATATTAACTGAAGGTTTAAAAAGAGCTTTCAGGTATTTTCGCTTCAATCACCGGCTAACTTAACTTCGCTCAATGCTGAGGGGCAAACAATGAATCAAATTGCATAAGAAAAAACTTTATTTTTGTAATATCTTCTTAATGAATAATAATTATTATCATTTTATTATTTCATTAAATGGTTCCCTAAAAATAAAAACTTTTTTTTTAAATAAATACACTTAGACAGAAAAAGCCTCTTTTTACGAAGTTATTAGAAAAATAGAGTAAAAATTAACCGATTCCTATGAATTTGGTCCATTGTTTTCCCCTCAGCATTCAACGAAGTAAAGTTAGCTAATGTTTGAAGTAAAAATACCTGATTGTACGTGTAGACGGTCATGATTTGTTCTATGCATCCCGGCTTTAATTTAAATGTCGACGGCCATGACTAACCTAAGATTTGCAAGTTGCATTACAAAGTTACAATTTCATTCTAAGTAACTAGTACGCGCTGTTAAATGAAAGAAAGTTAAAAATTAGGTAAATATTATTACAATTAATTTGCTTATTACCAATTATTTAGTCTAATATCGCAAAGCGAATAATTATTTTGACAGGTGTTAGGTGAGTGACCGCGTGTTTCAGCACTCCACAAATCTCAAAATGAACCAAAATTCAGTCTCAAAATAATAATCAAAACAAACCAGTATCTCTGTCACAGTGGTTAACCTGGCCAATTTTTTCGGCCCAAAACATAAATAGGTCACACACGACTGCATATGAAAGTTTTTGAAAATTTTGTGCAACTAAAGTTTCCCAGTTGCTTCTTCTCGTGTTGTACATACTATTTACCATAGCATTTATATTGAAAATTCGACTTTATAGTGCCTTAATAGCGGTGGCGGCTGCTTGAATTCCAGAGGGTGTCTTACTTTTTATTGTCATCAATAGATTCATTTTGATCCACAAAAAATCTTTTTTTTTATATTTTTGCAAACTACGGAGACATACACAACACGTGTGAGACAGTACGATCACGGACTGAAGTTGGCTGTATGACATGCATCAATATATCAGACGACGAGTAGGGTAAGGAGGGTCAGCGCCAACCAGTTAACAGTCAATGATTTTTTTAAAGGTTAATAAAATGTGGAAGTGATCCAATTGTTGCTCATTTCGAGTCTTACATTATTATATATTATATTGACATAAGTAATAATAACATGAATAAAACAATGATTTTATAATTTAACTATTTCTATCAAGCTGTATTTCGTCGGCTTTGCCCTGCACCGGAAGTGGGAAAATCGACCGCTGCTTTGTATGAAAATCAAAAGATCTACAGATAGGAAAGCATGATGGTTCGCTTCTGTGGTATTTTATGTACTGGAAAAATCACCTTTAAACATCTCTAGCAAGAAGAATCAGTCATCTTGAATAAAAATACTGATAGCCATAATATAACATCTAATTATCTACTTGAAACGGACTTAACCCAATGTTTCTACTGTACCAGTACAAGAAACCTGCATACCGACCAGATTGAGAAACATAATATTCAATAGTTTCTTGCATGTAGCACACAAAATAATTGGCTCTTCTACGTTACCGATCATTTATCGACGGAACCAATGATGCGTGTATCACATAAGCATTTGTAAACTATTGTTTTCGTCGGGATTGCCCCTCCTTCATGTCTCAATTATTTATGAGATTTAATATATTTTGTACTTGAATTACGTGTAATTATTATATTTACATGAAGTAATGTTGTTTTATCTGTCAAAATATCAAATATTCATCCTGTAAGTATTTCCATTAAGGTTGAAAACTTTATATTTTTATCAGCGAATCTTTCATTCTTTCGTGGTTAAAGCTGTTTTGCACATAATTTTTCTTTTACAACGTCAATTTTTAAGATTGTAGTAAGTAATTCTATCTCTATAATGAAAGAAATTTATTTAATGCAAAGTAGAATTAAAATTTTTATATCATAGTGATGATACAAGCAAAGTCACCCTTGCTCCACTGGTCGACGCTGCCCCAACACCCTTTACCAACGTTCGTACATCACATATTGCAGTTTTTGGCAGATGTTTTTTGTTACTTTCTTACCGAATTTCGTAACTAGGGTTGAAAATACGCCTAGGCGTGAAGTATACTAATTTCGTCCCGATGTTATTACCAAATCAATGTTGGTATCTTTCGAATAAAAACACATACCAACTTTTTAAGTGTTTCAAATACGCTGTACGCGAAAGTCGCCTGGCTCCACATCAAGAGAGGCATTTCTTCCATAATTCACTGTGAAAGTTAGCATTTTAACGTGATTACAGCTGCTTGTTGATTACGTTTCGTAATTGTTCACTTAAGTGAACTTCTTCAATTAAAACTTAGTGTAAATTATGTTTGAAGCAAAGTAAATATAATGTTATTATTATTTTGAATTAAAAATTACTGTTGAAATTATTATTATTATTTTTTGTGTGAAATGGAATTATCTGACTTCTAAGAAATGATATGTCGCTGTGGGCGCGTGCGTGCGCGTATGTGTGTATGTGAGTCTGTGTGCCATTTATTATATAGTCTCTTAATAGCGGTTTTCTATACCGAGTTTTAAAAATTAATATATAAATGAATGTGAAACGTATATTAAAATAGGAAAAATGTCTGACAGTGTACAGGCAAACCTTTCAAACCGAATGACACAAAGTTTTAACTGGACATGCACGACATCATTTTTTAGAGCTATTTTTTTAGAAGATTACGTCGCCTTCGTCCGTTAAAACACCTAACTTAAACCTTAACTGGTCATGTGCAATACTGCTTTCTATTACTTTCATTTTTTTATAGTAGACGTAAGGCGTTATTCTCTATTGCTATTTTTGAGGAATTTATAATATCTTTATTAGTTAAAAATGTTGTATATTTCATAATTAAACGTTTCATTTTTCATGTTTGCCGCACAAATAGACACAATGAAAATTTTCGTTGTTCAAAATGATATGCAACAAATTTCACACCAATGATTTTCTGGGGGTGCACCTAAATCTATTATTCAGTTTAACTACAAGTGTACAGTACAATTTTCGAGTACTTTTTCAAGAATTTATAATATTATCATCACTTTGGAAAATTTCGTGTATTTCATCATATAAAATTGAATTTAATTACGCCAGCAGCTACTCGTACCACAAAATTTTGGCTACTCGTACCGAAATTTCTATTCGAATAGCCTCCTGTTCTCCGTTATTCGTATAAAGAGAACAATCGTTTTTATACTATTAGCTTTAATTTGCTATGAACCACAAACCTCAAATAGAAGCGAATTTTGCAAGTCCACTGTTAAAGTCCTGATGGCGTGGTAATTATGTACAAATTTTCGTGCAGAAGAAGATGCTGACTGCTTTTTGAAGGCTTAAGCCCTGTATTGCGAAATTATTAAAATTTTAAAGGGCCTCGAGGAAATGATCATTTTCCTGTAAACCCTTGGTCGGCCACGAAAACGTGACGTTAGAGGTTTTGTGTCAGTACTATATTTACTGATAGCGTATTTAAATAAACCTTAATAACAGTAAAAGAATACTATTTCGGAAATTACTAGATGGCGCTCGTGATTAATTTCATGAATTGACTGGCCGACCTTTGGTGACAAAGCGGTCTGACCAAAGAATTTTTGTGGACGACCTTCGGTAATTTATGTACTTGTTTACAAAAGGAAAATAATATTTGAGTAATAAATTTGAAAATATATTCAATAGTATCTGGCTCATTGAAATATTTTACATTAAGCTGTTCACTTAGTCAGTTCCGTTAAACGCGAAACTAGTTAAAAGTGGCCCACGACTGATTCCACTACCCTATTTTGTTAAGAAATTACTGAAATCGCAGTAAAAAAATTAAAGATAGAAAAACTTGGCGTAGCACACTAAAAAAAGATATTCTAATTTTAATAATTTCCCACGAAGTTAAAGAATATTTGCAACTTAAATAGGCGCCAAGAATATATTGTTAATGTAAGATGAAGGCCCTCATACCTAAAATATATATATTCTTGTCTATATGATGAAAGATATTTAATTATTTGTATGTTGTACTTACAGATTTTCTTTAAAGCCAACACTGTAAAAACTAAAAATCTTTTTTTTTTACGGTATAATTTTTTACGTGGACTGATTTTTTGTATACGATCACTTCATTCTGTTATTTTCAATGTAAAACAAATGACTGCTATCCGATCAGGGGTCTCATTTTAGTACCAATCGATACTGTTTTTTCTGAATCTTATTTTAATACCTGAAAGTAGCCCTGCAATGAATTCCTGTTTTTACAGTGAAACACTCAATGCCCAAAATTACAAAAAAAGGAACTGATCTAAGACAATTTTCTTCCTTTACTTAGCATATGTCTGTAAGAATATAACGCTCTTAATGTTAGAATATCGTTTTTTCAGTGTAAGATTGCATGGATTTTTCAAATAAAATATGACCAACAAATATTAAATAATAATAATTAATTAATTAACATTATATTATCACGAGTATTAAAAAATAAAATTTTTAGTTTTTTTTTTTAGTGTAAAATAGAGAAGAAAATTTAGAAAAATTATTTATAAACATTTTAAAGTCATTACAACTTAGCGGGATTGAATGTATTAAAGAAACAATGATCTCTTTAGAGAGACAAGTTATAAGTTTAATGATGGATGAATTCTTGAGAATATTAATAACAAAAGCAAAGGATCTTTAATCAATTTTAGTTATATTTGGAGCCAAGAAATACATCATAATCGCTAAATTGTTATAGTTTTTAATTTTATTTATAAATAATTTTTCTAAATAATATTCTTCTCAAATTTAATTTTCTTTAGTTTTTGCAATATTTAATAACTTTATTTTTCACTGCTCATAATCAATTAATGTTATTATTATTTTTTTCATTTTTTGGCCAACTTTGATTTCAAAAGTTCACTTCAAAAGCATCTAGCTGTACCAGCTAGATGTTTAGCTGGATTTCGGCTCATAAGAAAATATAGCTGTGTCACCTAAAGTTCTAGCTGTGTTACCTAAATATCTAGCTCTATTAACTAATATTTTCTTTTGGAAATTATCTACCTGATTTATGTAGATATAAGAAAGTCATATTTTCCTGCAAGGCGAAATCCAGTTAAACGTCTAGCTGAGACAGCTAAGTCATTTTTTTCAGTGTATATGACGTAAAAAGTTTTTAATAATAAATTAAATCCTTTTTTTTTGAGAATAAATCCCTGTTTTACCTAAAACGTGAACTACTTAATCTCTGTCACCCTTGTAAATGACGTTTTTGAGAAAATATGTGTGTAGATCTAGAGGGAAAAACGCATGCATATCCAAAAATTAGTGTATATACATGAGTTTATGTGGTTTTATGTGAGAATAGGTGGATGATTGTAAGTAAAAAGAATTGCAAAGATGTCTATATATGTGTTTATGTGAGTGAACATATGTACCTATAATTTGTTACTGCACATATGCATGCACGTAAATAAGAGGAGCTACGAGATGAGTAGAGGAAAGCATAAACAGATGAGCAGAAGGGTAGGGGGCTATATTTGGTACATTGCTGGCATGATACTATATTATACTTAATGTCATAGGTGATAGTGGGGGGTTGTTTTGGTACTTCAATGGTGGTGGCAGTGCTGTGGTCACTCGTTCTTTCTCGGGTAGTCTCGAATAATGAAATGTACCGTTACGTTGTCAGTTGAGCATCGATGGTTGCTCGTAAACAACACAACGTTGTGGCTTCTGTCGCTGGTTCGCGTGTCATCGCGAGTGTCACTGAAGCCTGAAGCGCTGACTATGCGCGGGAAATTCATTAGTCAATATGCGCGGATAGGGTAAGTCCATCGCCAGCTGCAGGAAAACCATTCGGGCAGGTTATTTATTCCCGTTTCGAATTCACTTTACAACCCGGCTTTGGTTTACCACATTGGTTTTTCAATTTGAATATTCCGTTAAAGGTGGATAGCGTGCTCGCACTGTTACAAAAGTCTGTATTAAATTTAATACAAATGTATATGAAGTCATATTGATAAACGTTAGTGGAAATTGAAATTACATTTTATATTAAATTTAATGTACAGGTCGGAATAATAGCGTGCTTGAAAACCCAAAGTGTTTTCATTTCTTTAAATCCTGTCCAATATTCGCAATGAAAGTAATAATGTAGAATTCGTCGATTGAATTTCTTTTTGTGATTGAAGTGCAACGTATGGTGGAACTTTTTCCAAAATTTGCCCTGAATGTTTAAAATTTAATGTGAGTACAGTTGGTTGTAGTTTAGGTCTGTTTTTTATTTGCATAATTATACATTCCGATTTAAAATTAAATTTTATTTTTGAATAACTGGAAAAAGTATCATATTGTATTTTTAAGAATCGGAAATTACTGCTTAACTTATTTTGATTTTGTATAAAGTGAAATTATCTGAGTGATTATCAAGAATGTAAATGAAACTAATTATACACCCTCTTAATGACAATTTCATATGCTTGGTATATTAATTTTAATGTGTATTAGTATTTCAAATTTAATTCTATTTTTAACAGTGCGGTATTAGCTACTAGTAGAAAAAAGGTATGATAGTTCCGCGCATCTTCAAAGAAACACTCAGGAAAAGATAATAAATAAAGATCAATAAAATAAAGATTTATAATCATTTCTTTATTTAATTTTAAACATCTTGTAAAGAGGGATATTCTGAGACCCTGATAAATATTTATCATATGTAAGCATACATATTTTCAAGCATCATATTAAAAAATAGTTTTACTCATTCCTAAAGTTCGACATGAAAATTGAGATTTCAATGATTGTGTTTTCTATCATTTATTTGAGCTTGTATGTCAGGAGTTTTTTCAACCTTTTTTAAGTCGGCGAATAAAAAGAAAATTAAAAAGGGCTCATTTGATTCACAACGAATATTTTGTTATATTCAAAGCACAATCAAGTACAACTGAATTAAGAGCACTTGATTTTCCACTCTTAAGCAGAGAATAGAGTATAAAGCTTTTAGGATGTTCGAAGAGATTTTTTATTTATTCTTCAGTGTGTAGCTTGAATTTCATTATGGAAAAAATTTCCTGAGTGATTCAAATTTAGAGTACTTCAGCATGGATATTATGGCGCAAAGTTTGCTGCTGAACTTCACCCTCGAGGGTCTTTTTTGCCTTTTATTCATACCCAATTTTCTCATTTTTTCCGAGAGGAGGGCAGATTGCCTCAACTTTTGGTTGCCCGGAAGCAAATACACGTGACACTTGAAATTCATCGCAGAATTTACCCCGCCAACAATGAAGCATCGTGTAGGCTACATTGTTGCAGGATTAATGCTATCCCAACTCACACATCATAGTGCGAAAAATGACTTTAATTATTGACGCGGTGCCTGATTCCGAATCGTGTTTTCCGTGTCCTTTGAAAATCGTATAATTTTATGTCGAAAGTAATTGTCAGGGCGATAGCATATGTACTCATTTAATATTTTTTGAAAATATGGATGTTCTTAATAAAAAAAAGTTGGAAACTAAAAGGTATAAAGAAATTAATAATTCGTTTTTTCTTGAAAACCGAAGTTGTTGGAAAGACAAACATAAGTGAAAATTTTCTTAGTTTTTCAAGTAAAACCTGTTTTTTGAACTGATGCTGATATTCCTTAATTTTTATAATGTTAGCATGATTTTTTTACTCATACTTGCACGAAAGGTACTACAATTTTGCGTGTAATACGCCAGAGTGTAAGAAAAAATGTTAATTTTTAAAAAGATTTTGCAAGAAAGTTTGATTATGTTCGATCTTGTTGCTCCAAGGATTGTGTTAGTTTCGTCTGAACGAATGATAAATTGTAGAGATTTTTTAAAAGGTTTTAAATGACATACTTCAGACAACAGGAATCGCCAGGTGTAGGTCCTAGTAGGTTCTTCACTTTAAAAAAACACACACTGCACGTTGTTAGAGCTCATGAACTCTCCTCATCAAGAAAATGTTAGTTCGTGAATTCTGTCAAAAAATTATAGTAAACAAAATGCACCTCCTTGCCATTTTCAAATTCTCGTAATCAAAGTGTGAATTTAAGCAAATTTAAAAAATTTTTAAAATTACCAAAATTAAAAGTAAGAAGTTTGGATGATTTTATTTTAGATTCCTAAAAATATGACATATTGATAAATGAGGTTATGAAAATATTAACTTTAATTAACGTTAGGTTAAGTTTAAAAGCTTTAAAAAAAATTTTGTGCACTAAAATTAATATCCCTCATTTTTTTATGATAAAATTAATGTAAACAAAGAAATTAATTATAAAATGAAAGTTTAAGTTTAGAAATGGAGACAGAACAAACGTTCTGCTCCATTTTTGTGGTTAGTATCAAGAACGAGAAAATAAAAAGAGAGCTGTGAGGTAACAGGCATAGAACAACCAGTGCCGTGAAAATAATAAAAAGTAAAGGATACAATAGTAAACATAGCAGTTCCTACTAAATATTTAATAATAACTAACAACAATGGTGATATATAAGAAGATGAGTCAAATATTTAAAATTAAATTAGGGAATCTAAAATGATATTATATAATGGACTATAGTTAGCCAAGCCAGTTATTTTATTCAAACAATTTTCACCTTCCCTCTTAATAAAAAACGCTTCAGCCAGAAGTCGTTTAAATTCATTAGGTTCGTGGTGTAAGACTTGAACATGACTCCAATGAAACTGGTGTCCAGTTTGGACCTGATGTTTCGCGATCACTTTGTGGTTGTTTGGAAAAAACTTCCATGGAAAGATATAGAAACAAAATATTTAAAATCAATATTATGAACTGGAGACGAATTTAATTGTAATGTGTTTGATTCTTTAAGTGTTTTTAATTTATGTTTAATGTGGACTTGGAACAAATCTTTTAGGATAATTATTAAAAAACAAAATATTTTCTATAAAATTAATGTTAGACTTATGAAAAGACTCAGGTGATAATGTAATCTTTGTGTCAATAATATCTTGTATACTGGCTACTTTGTGTGGGATTGTATGGTTAGAAAGAAAATTAATGTATCTACATGAGTAAGTATCTTTTTTGTACCAGTCAGTAATGATAGTTCCATCATTAGTTTTTATAGCTTTCACATTCAAAAAGGGTAAAGAATTATTAATTTTTATGTCACGCGTGAATTTAAGTCTAGGATGATACGAATTAAACTCTGATAAAACATAATCTAATTTTTCTCTAGGTAAAATAATGAACGAGTCATCCACGTATCTTAAATATGTGTGTAAACTGAAATCTAAATTTTTCATTACTGTATTCTCTAGATCTTTCATAACCTAGTTGGCTAAATATGTGAAATTGGAGACCCCACTGGGGTCCCATGAACTTTTGTCTATAATAGGTATTATTAAATTGAAAAACTGTTTGAGTGATCAACAATCCCATTCCTTCCTCAAATTCACTTAAAGGTAAGTCACTAACTTTTTTTATGTTAATCCTTGTAGCAAGAACACTATTTTTTAACAAAATCTAATAGAAAGTTGGTAAAGAAAGATATTACACCAAATGACACCATAATGTGATTATGAGGAACCGATATTTTAGTAATTTACTTTTAAACTCGAAAAAATTTTTAACTTGATTTTTTGGAATTATCAAAGCTTCTTTGAAAAAATTATTTTAAAATCTTGACATTTTAAAAGTTGGAAAATTGATTAAAGAAACAAGAGGTCGCAACGGACAATCCTGTTTATGAATTTTAGGTAAACCATATATTTTAGGAATGTTAGTGTCGTGAACCAAGATATCCTTACGTTCTATCCTTTTCCATAAATAACCCTTAATTCTCTACTTGTCTATTTTTAAAAAAAATGTCTCTTTAATTTGAGTTGTGGACATCATGAAGTAAACTGTTCATTTTATTATTATAGGAATCCTTATTAAGAACTACCGTTAAATTTCCTTTATCTGCATGAGTTATGAGGAGTTGTTTGTGTGATTTAATAAAAAATTGGGGTTTTTAAATTTTGTGTGCAAACATTCTATCTAAATATGAAATTTGATTGATCTAAATGTGAAGAATTGAGGATTCTATGTCTAAGGATATCTCAATCATCTAAGTTATCAATTGATCTAATGTTAAACTGAACATCTTAGACATAGAGTAAAATGAATAGTTTACTTAATGATATCCAGAAGTCGAATTAAAAAGAGACATTTTTAAAAAAAATAGACAAAAAGTGAAGAATTAAGGGTTATTTAGGAGAAAAGATAGAACGTAAGGATATCTTGGTTCACGACACTAACATTCATAGAATACATGGTTTACCGAAAATCGGTAAACAGAATTGTCCGTTGCCACCTGTCGTTTCTTTGATCAACTCTTAAACTTTTAAAATGGCAACATTTTTTAATAATAATTTCAAAGAAGCTTTAACAATTCCAAAAATCAAGTTAAAAATTCTTTTGAGTTTAAAAGCAAATTAATAAAATATCGGTTCCTTATGATCACATTATGGTGTCATTGGGTGTATCATCTCTGTTTACCAACGTTCCATTAGATTTGGTTAAAAATAGTGTTCTTGCTAAATGGATTAAAATAAAAAATGTTACTGTCTTACCTTTAAATGAATTTGAGGAAGGAATAGAATTGTTGATAACTAATGATGGAACTATCATTACTGACTGGTACAAAAAAGATACTTACTCATGTAGATACATTAATTTTCTTTCTAACCATCCAATCCCACACAAAGTAGCCAGTATACAAGATATTATTGACACAAAGATTACATTATCACATGAGTCTTTTCATAAGTCTAACATTAATTTTATAGAAAATATTTTGTTTTTTTAATAATTATCCTAAAAGATTTGTTCCAAGTCCACATTGAACATAAATTAAAAACACTTAAAGAATCAAACACATTACAATTAAATTCGTCTCCAGTTCATAATATTGATTTTAAAGATTTTGTTTCTATACCTTTTCATGGAAATTTTTTGTTCGAAATACAAAGAATTCTAAAAGAGTTTAACATTAAAACATTTTTCAGAGTCGACTCTAAATTTGATACGTTTATAAAATTAGGCAAAGATCCCTTTGATCATATTCAGATGACTAACGTAGTATATAAAATTATCCGAAATGATTGTTACTATCTGGGTGTTGGGGGGGGGGTATTGTAGTAGCAATCCAAAACCTCAAGTCTACAAAAAAATCATCCGGGCACAGAGTTCAATCTAAGAAAAATCGTCTTGACCCTCAAGTGACCTTCAGATTTGACCTGAAGGTCGTGATGGTCAAGGTGGTGTACACCTTAACATTTCATTGACTTCTGTGAAGCATCTTGAACGTTTGTTTACCCCGAAAAACCGAGACAGCTCAGAAAAAGGGCATCTGATCGGTTCTCAGACATTTGACCTTGAATTTTTACCTTTCCAAGGTCACAAAAATCATTTTTCCGTAGGTAATTTTTGACGTGAAATTTTCCGCTCTTTTCAAATTCGCAGTCAAAAATAGGCGTTCTAATTTAAGAAAAGGGTCTTGAAAATTGACCTCATTGTCAAATTCATGGTAAAGTCAAATATCCCCCTCGGTCCTGGTCTACCTTTGTCGGAACCATTTCTTCGTAGATAAAGTATTTTAGAAGATATTTGGGATTATAGATTAAAATGGGTCACCGTGTACATCAACAGTTTTGTTCATTATTATTAACTAATTAGTAGGAAATGCTATGTTTATTGTTGTATCCTTTACTTTTTATTATTGTCACGGCATTGGTTGTTTTATCCCTGTTACCTCACAGCTCTCTTTCTTTTTTATCGTTCTTGAAACAAAAATGGATCAGAACAAACGTTCTGTCTCCATTTCTAGATATAAAATTTAATTTTATAATTAATTTGTTTGTTTACATTAATTTTATCATACAAAAATTAGGGATATTAATTTTACTATACAAAAATTTTTAAAGATTGTAAATTTAACACAAGTAACGTTAATTCAAGTTAATATTTTCATAACCTCATTTATCAATATGTCATATTTTTAGAATCTGCAATAAAATCATCCAAACCTCTTACTTTTAATTTTAAATTTTTGTAATTTTTAACATTTTATTAATTTGTTTAAATTCGCAGTTTGTTTGATTTCGAGAATTTGGAAATGGAGAGGAGGTGTTTTTTGTTTACTACAATTTTTTTACAGAATTTACGAACTAACATTTTCCTGATGAGGAGAGTTCATGAGCTCTAACAACGTCCAATATGTTATTATAAACAAAGGACTAGGAGGTTCCTGTTGTTTGAGTATGTCATTTAACATCTTTTAAAAAAAACTCTACCAAGAAAATTCGAAAAATTTCGATGTCTTCGAAAAATTGGAATAATGCTGGAGTTAATAAACATTTTTTTATTGTTCGTGGACCTATTTGAATGGTAAATCTCTTTAGTATTTTTTTAAGTTATTAACCTTTAGAGGGCCGGAAAACCAATATTTTGGTTCACCATATAAACTTCTTTAATTTTTATTTTTAGATTAAAATATTCATTTTTGTAACATTATTATCGGATTTCAATGTAATTTAAGTTGAATTGATCCTTTCTACCCCCTTTTTAAAAACCCCATACCCTTTAAATGTACTATTTCAACTTTGTAAAAACGGTGGCTTGTTTCGTTTGCATGCGATTATAATTACAAACAAATATAGTTATAAAAGGTTTTGAATGTTACTATTTGATGTAACTGAGTATAAATTCATCTCTGCTCACCCTTTTGTAACCCTTTTTCCTATTTTTAGAGGTTTTTTTCAGAGGTTCAGACGAAGCAAAGGGGTAGTTTTTAGTTTTCACCCCATTAAAAGGGTTGCTTTTGAATTTACGGTATTTTTTATGTCATATTTGGATTCAGCGTCAAAAAATAATTGAAAATTGAATTGCATGACTAAGGGGGTGAAACACCCCTAAAACAACCCCTTAAATTTGAATAAACTCCCTATAAAATTGTTAGGCACCTTATTACATGTACCATTAACCTTGTTTAATGTTTATATGATAAAACAAACTTATATACTATTGAAAAAACAATTTTTTTTGAATTCGAAATTTTTTACATCGGCTACATAAGATACCTTTTGGGTCAATTTTCTGAGTCGATTTTCCTCCCAAATTGCCGGCCCTCTAAAGTTTAAGATAGTTTCAGAATTTCTTCCCGAAAAGCTGCCCCAGTGTTAAACTTGGCAAAAAGTAGCAACATTTCAAAAATGTGTATTTATGTACATTTATTCAAAAATGATTATTTATCAGTATTTGATATATTTAAGTGATATTTATTTTTTTAAATGATTGTTTTTAATTTTTTTAATCGTGTGGTGAGTAGAATCAGTATTTGAAGTTTTTAGGTTTTTTCACACTAAGTTTGACCGCAGAATAAAATCTACGAAATAAATTATAAAACTATAATCCTAATTTTGAACAATACTGAGAAGAATTATCTTCAAATGAGCCCAAGAAGTTTAAAATATATTAATTATTTCCTGTGTTATTCTAGTTTGGCGAAAACACCACAATCTTCCATTTGTTTGCAATATTTTAAAAATTAATTGACATTCATTCTTCAACTTGGGGCCATTAGAGGAAATTATTAATCAGAGCAAGGCGCATTTTCCTTTGCGCATTTCTTCTTCCCTAACAATATTCTCATTTTAAGAATATTTTCTCCCTTTGGTTAGAATATGTCTGTAAGAATATGACTCTCTTAATATTATAATATTGGTTTTTTGGTGCAGTATTGTATAAGGGTCGTCCATGTACCACTCGGACTTTATTGGGGGGGGGGGGGGGGTCCAGGGGGGCACACCTTCGCCTAATCTGCGGACATTTTTTCAGAAAAACATAACAAATTATATAATATATCTAATATACAATTTTTTGTTTGGGCTTTTTACCTTGTATCAATAAACTTATGTTTTCAAGAAAAGTTGAATTTTCTGCCATTTCGCTGCTACTTTTTGGATTCCTTACTTTCAAATACCAAATCGAATATCAAGAATATCAATAGTTTCCTAAAATACTAAATAAGTCCGCCTCTTCAGAGGAGAAATGGGGCGGGGGTCCAGAAGTTCTGGAAGCTTGTCTACGTGGTGTATGGACTGCGCCATATCAAAAGGAATTGGTCTATAAAATAGGGTAATTCTAGATTGAATTCTTTTGAGATTAGACTAATTAAAACTTGTTTTATTATAAGATTTTTCATTAATACTGTTTAGAATGCAACAATTTAGGTTTTTAAATTGTAAATCCTTATTTCTTTATATTTGGAATTTTTAATTAAAGTTTTAAAACTTTTAATTTTAGATTACAAAATGTTTAACACTTCTAATTTGATATTTTATAATTTAATATGGACCAAAAATAAAATTTATGTAATTTTGAATCCATCGATTATTTACAGGTACAATTGGAAATGTTTAAAAAATTTAAATATTTAGTTCTTGATGTTTTTATTGATATTGTTTATTCATGAAGACCTAAAAACAATTATTTGATGCCTGGCAAATCCAAAATTGTCTAATATTGAAAACTTTAAATTTCAATTGACTAATTTGGAAAATTGATGCTTATGAATAAGATGATTCAGTTTCAAAGATTTTATCGTAAAATATTAAACTATTGAAGGTCTTGACATTAAACTTATAAGGTTTAAAAGGTTTCCAATTTAAAACTGTGTTAAATTGAAAGTTTGATTTTAGAATAGTCTTCAATTTATAATCTTTTATTTCCAATTTTGAAAATTAAAATTTAGAAAGATTCCAGTCGAAAAAAATAACAACTGGAAAATGACTGGAAATTTATTTTAGGTTTTAAACAATCACCGCAGGAGTTCCAAAGATTATATGAAATAATAATTTCAAATTTAAATTATAAAACGCGTCCAGAATAAATGATAAAATATTGCACACAATAATCAGTTTGAAGTTTTTGTTGTAATCGAATAATTTACAGTTTCAAGTGTATGAAATTGAGCAATTTGAAATTGAAATTGAAATATTACGAATCGTTCAATTTCAAATTTAAAGTCTTAATATTTAGATACATCATTTAAAATTGAAAGTTTTGAACAGCTATAAATTAAAAAAGAAAAACTTGAAAAAGTGCAAAATTAAAATTTGTTATGTGTAAACCGTTAAAGATTGGAAATCTTAAGTTTTAAATCTTCAAACATTGAACTATTTAAATTGAATTTTTTTCACAAAATCATCAAAATTAGAAGGCTGGAAATTCAATATTTGTAAATAAAGAAGTTCAAAATTGAATCATTTATAATTGAAAGCGTGTATATACAATTATATATAGTTGCGGAATTTTAAGTATAAAACGTGGCAAGATAAATTATTTTGAATTTAATGTGTTTGAAATGGAATTCATAATTGAAGATTAAAAAAATTAATCGTTAAAAATGAAATGATTTAAGATTACACGGACATTTAACATAGTTGACTATAATACATATTTTGCGTTTGCATAAATGTTTCCTATATATATTTACAGATATCAGAACAGAATATCGATCTTATAAGTTTTCCGTTTGCTGGTTTGTCCTCCATATGCCTTGGAGAAACTTATGGTGTTCTTTATCCGGCTTAATGTGTAACTTAACGCTGCCCCCGTGTTTTACGAATCCACTTACGACGTCACATGTATTTTAGCGCTCGTTCGGTTTCCACTCAAATGGTGATGTATATGAAGAGAGAAGTGCTTCCTCAAACCTAAAGCTTGCTAAATCAAAATGCATCTAAAATATGTACATTTAAAATAAATTTCTTTTATGAAAGTTTGGAAGTACTGCTTATGATTTGTACAGTTCTCTAAATTGTATAATGTAGGTCGTCTATTTTATATTCAATGAAGCCATAACAGTTACTGCCACTTTTTCACCAGCTTGATTATCGTTAATAAATTATTATTTCTACTATGATTTTAGATCCTTAACATCGTAGATACTCACACTGAGAAAAATTGATTATACCGTTTGACATTTTGGAAGTTAAATTACTATGGGATATAACGGTAAAAGAGATGAGGGTGTAATATGTGGATATTAAGATATATACAATTCGGACGGTAATTTTCAAAATCCTGAATTATAAATTTTTTTAGAGTAATTTAATGAATATAGTATATTTTAAAAGTTTTTGAGGAATGTTATGGTATATACAAAATTTCAAGGAATTTTAGAATATTTGTGTTATTCATATGATTTTAAGTTATCAAAAGATGCCATAACATTATAAGCAATTTATATAGATTTCTAGCGATTTGAAAAAATTAGAGTTTTCCAAATATTTCCAAATATTTGAAAAAATATTGATCAAGGATTTTAACTGATTTTGGACATTTAGAAAAATGTCCGCAGATTATAAGGGATTTTTATTGGATTTTGAACTTTTCAAGCGATTTCAATTATTTCAAAATACTCGACGCTATCCTTGATTTACTCATGAATATTAAATACATTGCACGACACTATTTTGCTCATATTTTTTCGAAATTCATGACAGGGTGGCCAGTGAAAAAAACGGAGAAATAGCCAGGAATTTTTTAGATTTGTTTTTACTTTTACAATTAATATCGGCTTGCTTTTCGAAACAAATGTGTTTCGAGTTGCGCTCTGTAATACGAACCATCTTTGTTAAAGTATCGAAGATACTTTAAAGTTTTAATTTTAATTTATGTTGATCCAATTTCTTAAAATTGAAAGTTAATTATTTATAATTTAACAGTCTGTTTTCATCTGTTTTTTGAAAGATACATCTTTTTTAATAAAAAATTGGTCCTTTTGGATTGAAAATTATTTTTTTGGTTGAACGTGTATTATTTATCATTGAAAAGTCAAGTATGATATTTTTGGCGTAGTATAGATGTCCGGTTCCGGGCGCTAGGTTCGTATCGGTAGATTGCTCTGATTGGTTACGCGACAGTGGGCGGGGTCTACCGGACAGCAGCATCGAATACGGCATTCGACTTAGTACCTTTCTTATTTTCTTGTGACGTGCGTGTCATATTATTCTCATTTTATATCCTATTTTGTTTTATATTTTAATGTTATATGATTTTATTCGGAATGCTATTTTCAAAACTACTTTAATATTCATTAAAAGTGATTCAGAAGAAATTTGTTTCCGAATCTTCTTCAGAAATTAATTATGGCTTTAAAGCATCATACAATGAGTTTAAAATACTATTTGAAAATCAATTTTGTAGTAAGAATTGAATTTACATATTTTTGAATATTTAATTGTCATTGTACATATACAACAGCTTAGTTGGTGTTTATCATTTTTATTGATTGTTGATGACAATTATAACTTTTTTTTTGTTTATCGTTGACGCGGCTTATTCTGTTTCTAAAAATATTCTCTACAATAAATACAATGCGTGAGAGCGTCATTAAAACAGAAGTTTTACAGAAGGTAAACTTATCAATAATTTATACACTTCTAAAATAATAACTGTGGCAGTAGCTAGCACAGATAGAACTATATATAAATCTTCTTAGTAATACAATAATAAATGTACAATAAATGTAAATAAATAAATAAATATATATATATATATATATATATATATAAATGTACAATGTAAATTTACAAGGAAAGATAAAATATGAAATACCAAATAATTCATTTTTAATAAACAACTACATACTCAAGTTCGTAAAAGATTTACACTTATGTTCTCCTTTCCAAATTATATACTTTACTGTAAGATTATGTCTTATCTTCTTAGTAATAAAAGAATGATAAAGTATATGAACAAGTAAAGATAAAATAGGAAATACCAAATAACTTTTTTTAAATAAACAATTAAGAATTCAAGTGCGCGAAAAAAGTTACTTATACACTCCTTCATAATGATATTTTTAAGTAAAGTTTAGTTTTGTTTGGTTTGAAAATTCAATCATTTGGTTGAAGATTCATCTTTGTATGTTGCAAATTCAAATATTTGTCGAAAAATTTAACTTTTTTGTTCAACATTCGTCTCTTTGGCTTGAAATTTTAAGTATTGTTTTTTTTATCAATTTATCTACTTTTTTGATAATGATATTTTTGGTTGAGAATTCATCTTTTCGCATTTACAAACCGAAAGTTTTCTAAAAAATTCGACTTTTTAGGTAGCAAACGCAACTCTTTTGTTAAAAATTGATCTTTTCTTTTGTTTTAAATTTCCACTTCTTTCTTGAAAATGCCACACTGAGAAACCTTACTTAGTATTTTTTGTTAAAAATCACCCTAAATTTTACTATCCGAACTTAGCAATCAGGGGC
>JAAAKG020033162.1:0-19478 GCA_010014905.2 Druon quercuslanigerum
TCAGCTAAATTGCCCATTTTCGGCAGGAGTAATGTGCGTTCTTCCACCAACCACTCCGGAATTGGTTCTTCGAACTTCAAATATGAGGTGAAAATATAATATATATATATATATATGTATATATATATATATATATATAAGCATATACACATACATATAAATGTTTATTATTATAATTTATATTATCATAAACTTATTGATTTGAATATTTATTGGTTAATTATCATTGTAATAAACAGAAATTTATTATTTCATTTTTTTGTTTTATTTACAGTTTCTGTTACATGTTAAATTCGTTAATTTATGTATATTAAGATGGAACATTTATTAGGCTATTTTGATTTGATATTAAATAGTAGAAATTAAAATTCTGCTATTTTCTAAAAGGGGAAAATAGTAAGTGGATAGATTGTCAGTGTCAGCTCTTTGGTTTACTGCAAGAGGATTGCTAACTATATGGGTCATTTCTTAATGGTTGTAAACAATTATTATAAAGAATTATTTTTATACGGTGCTTAACTACAACAAAAAACTTTATCTTCTTAAAAAATGCTTAAATATTTCGTATAAGTAGTATTAAGAATGGAAAATAACCGTTACTTAACAATCTGCAATAATCCTAATACATAGCGACTTCTCTTAAATATTTTCTTCGGAGAAGAAAAATATTATTCGTAAAATGTCCAATTTTGACGATCTATTTGTTTAAATAATAAACTCCACAAAGTGAAATATAAAAATCTGGCCGAATCTGGTGAACTGACTATAAAGCAAATTAACCAGCAAGAAGCCGAAGTTCCTCAATTGGAAGATATGACTAACTACTAGTCGGGTGTTTGGAGAAGAATGAGCAGATGCGATTTGGACACTGCGTATTTCAAACTGACAAACAACACATGACAGCTGACAAACAACACTGCCTTAGATGTTTCAACGATCTTAAAAAGGGCAAGTAACTGGAAAGCTCCAGGTTCGGTCATGGTACACAACTTCTGGTACAAGAACTTGACGAGTGTGCATCATGCGTTGACAAGGTGTTTTCAGAACATGATTGAACACCCAGATCTAATTTCAGACTTTATGCTCCAGCGTACTACGTATATGTTACCTAAAAACCCAGATGCTCAAAATCCATCTGAATTTCGACCGATAGTCTGCCTTCCAACAATTTATAAATGTCTTACAGCTATCATTGCAGATAAGATATACTCTCATTGCGACGAGTATGACATCCTTACAGAATAACAAAAAGGATGTTGTAAAAACTCGCAAAGCTGTAGAGATCTAGTCACTATAGACGCTGTTGCCAAGGCTCAAGCTCGTAAGCATCAAAGGAACTTAAACATCGCATACATTGTCTACAAGCAAGCTTTTCCTTCCGTGCCGCATGACTATTTGCATATAAAGTTTTAAAACTTTACAAGATCTGCCTACGCATTGTTGACTTTTTAACTCATGCGAAGAGGCTTTGGGGTACAAGAATCAAGTAGTTTGATCATCGACAGCCAAGAATAACTAAATCATTACAAATTAAGAGGGAAATATTTCAAGGAGAGTCATTTAGTGCACTATGGTTCTGTTTAGCGTTGAACCCATTGAGCAAAACACTAAACAGCATGTCTCATGGATTCAGAATTCATGATAATGAGGATGGTCATCAAGTGATCCATCTTCTTTACATGGATGACCTGAAGCTGTACGCTAGTTCAGCCCAGAAACTGCAGCAAGTGATCGATGTCACAAAGCAGTTTTCCAATGATATCCATATGGAGTTCGGACTAGATAAATGCAGAATAGTGCATTTAATTAGAGGAGAATTAGGGGCCGCAGAGTTAGAGAACGGGTTCGAAAATGACATCGAGGCAATGTCTGCAGGTGAATCATATCAATATCTGGGTGTTCTTGAATCTAAGGGTATTCAGCATACGATAGTTAAGACAAGCCTAAAGATTTCCTTCACTACGAGACTCAGATTGATTATGAACAAGAAGTGGATAGTGAGGCATCCAATATTTAGCTAAGAAAGGGTGTTTTTTATCCAAAGACGAAAGAATTCGTCATTGTTATACAGGACTAGGTTGTCAGCACCAGGAATTATCGCAAACACGTACTACGTCAAGACGTGGTTGACCAGTGCCGATTATGTGGAGATACCAACGTATCCATGGAGCACATTATTGATGGCTGTCGCGTAATGGCTCAGAGAGAATATACGCACAGACAGAATGATGTAGCGGACATTGTATATCAACAACTTGCCTTAAACCTGGGACTCTTAAAAGAATGAAAACCTTTCTATAGATGCATTGCAATGCTCATTTTAGAAAGCGAAGATTACATCTTATATTGGGATGTTAACATTCAAACGGATCATTACATCCGGGCCAATCGCCCTGATATCGTGATGCGAGCAAAAAAGGCGAAAGAGTCTACATCATCGACATTGCTTGTCCACTTAACCGAAATTTACAGACAACCTATGCAACCAAGATTCACAAGTATAGCGATTTAAGGCATGAAGTAGAGCCCATATGGAGGAATGTGAATCATGCATCTTGCACGCAAGATGCACTGAACATCTTGAACATTTAGGAGTCAGTAGGGAATTGGCAGCAGCACAGAAGGCGGTTTTATTAAACACCTGTCGCATTGCAAGAAACTTTTTTGACCATCAGGAAGCAAGCGAATAAAAACCTTTGGAGCGGCAGATGGTAGCTTTAAGAGAGCATTCAGAGGTGGCTGTTGTCACTTCCCACGCTCGCGGCCGTTCGTAATTGTATACCTACAGCATCATCTCAGGAGGTTTCAAGAATCGTATTAGATTAACTAATAACATCCTGATCTCATCAGTCACTTGACTTACTCCGTCGTTATGATGTATAGCCGGGTTTACCCAAGTAAAAGTTTTGAATAAAACGGCAAGTATAATTGTAGTTTTCATTTCCGTGCGGTTATATACATTTTTATGTTATTTCGTTATGAGAACGGCGCTAAGAATTAGCGGCGATTTTGTTTAGTCTGAAAAATGAAATAAAAAATAGGATCAAATTGATCCGAATGGACAGATCATTATGATGTCGAGAGTCAAATGATCGTTGAAGCAAAATGCTCTACAACAAAATTGATCATTTTTTCAAGTATGAGAATTGCGTTTTTAAAGAAACAAAAAAATGATATAAAATAAAAAACAGTTGAATTTAGCCAATGAAGACGAATTAATAAAAAACCTCTAAATCCTCGAGGAAAGCAGTTTTCTTTTGAAATCTATAGCTTTGAATCAGTCGACATTTATACCAATTTCAATCAGTGACTAAATTCTAGCTATGAATTAATTAATTCCTTTGATAATTAATTTAGCCGATTTTACTGATTTATCAATAAATAATCAATAAAATAATGCTTTTGCATATCTCGAATTCCACAGTTGAATGATATTAGTAAAAACTGTCCTTTTTGAAATTCATATAGAACTTAACAGTTTCATTTTTAACTAGCAAAAATAACTATCTACAAAAAAAATGAATTTTTCAACCAAAAAGACGAAGTTTTAACCAAAAAAGAGTAGTCAGTTAAAAATAACTAATTCAAAGATAGAATTCAGGCACTAATTGATAATAAAAAACTTTTTATTTACATATTTTTGAAATTTAATTTTAAATTGTGAATCTTTTTTCATGCTCTGATTTCGTTGCATGAAAGTATTCATAAGAAAATAGGTTTCATTTTGGTCCTAAAAGAAATGTTTTTAAATATATACAATAAGCTCAAGATTCATTTTATTCTGCAGGATTTGATTATTTTATATTTTTTATTTTAAGAGTTTTAGATTATGTCTTTTTCTATTTGGAAAATATAATTTCCTGAATAGATTGGCTCAGAATTAACCGCGATACTTTAATACTTTTATAATATTAATTGAGAAAACTGGAAAGGCCCTGTGATAGAAAGTCATGCTGGTACAAAATTAAAAATTTATATTAATTTATATTTATAATACTTATTAGCATTTTTTAAATATTTTGCATATTTAGGCCTTATTATTTGACAGTTTTAAAACTTTTAAACGTTTCCAAAGTTTCATGAAACTTTTCATTTGGCCAAAGTTTCACGAAATTTCGCAACCCTAAACATGCCTTCTTTCTGGCTTCTTTTGGATATAATTCTGATAGCTTTCAACTTATTTGAGTTCATGTAGTTTATTAGGATGTCACGTATTAGCGATCTTCCCAGGTACCCCCCCCCCCCCAAGTACAATAAGGGAAATTAATGTATCTGAATGCATTTTTTGAAATCGATAGATATATTCAAAATGTGTATAATTTTCAGCTTATTTAGGGTATATAAATTTATATACAAAGATAACGATGGGCATTCTGGTTACTTCTTTCCGTTTATTACACTTGCGAGATTTACTATACAAATTGCGATTATAAATCAATTTAAATTTCATTAAATCAACACACTTAAAAACACAATGTTTCAATTTTTTTATAATCTTCATAAATTACCGGGGACTAACCATGGATCAAAGATCGACAATTTTTCAGATCGCGGTTTGGACAAAAATCTTAAAATGTACTCAATTTCTATTACTTTATAAGCGACATTATTTATGTAGTGATACCATCTTAAATTTTAAATTACAAAAATGTATAAATTTATATTTCAATTAAAATTTGAAGGCCTTAGAACAACGGGTTTTCTAGTTGGCGGGACACCTAATTTTCAGCTTTTGGCTATGCATGCACGCATAGTAATTAGAACTTAGTTACATAATATTTTAAAACCAATATTACATTTCAGTATAATCTTGTACGATTTAGGGAAATCGGACATGCATATAAAAAGTAATATAGTATCTATTAATGATCTATGCAAAATTTATTTTACTTAGCAAGACAATAATGTCAAATATTGGAAAGATTGCAATAATTCTTTCACATTTTGAAAGAGAGGATCAAGTCTTGTTATGAAGATATTAAGTTTTCATATTCTATTTGAAAAGTTTCTAAGTACGCCAACAATAATTTTTATATTCACACGATTTCCCTAATTCGTAATCGACTATATCAATTATGAATATTGAAATAGAAAGTATTGTTATAAAATTGTTTTCAGTGTGTCGAAGTTCAAGTGCGAATACCTCAGCTTGGACTTATTCAATTTAAAAAAATATATGGATGTTTTAAAAATCTCTTTTTATGCATTTTAGGAAAATTATATTTAATTTTTTTCCAATAAAAATTAATCCTCGATTTATCGAAATGAAGGATTAACATCGATTTTTGACAAATTCCAACATAATCGATTTTTTTTACAAATATTCGTAAGAAAAAATAGATTTCTTTCCCTTTAAATCCCTGCTTTGACCAAAATGAGAAAAATTTCCGGTGGCTCCGGGTGTGGGTTCTTTCATTCAGTAAACTCTGTATAGCATATCTTTAAATATAATTCGTTTGCAGTTAGCCTATAAAAATAAGTTTCTAGAGTTCACGAGAAGGTTGCGGGATGTTCTTAAACTCCTTTTTTTCGGGGTGCTTTTTTAATGTGAGCCCATCCCTCTCAAAAAACGAAGTATTTTTTCTTTGCGGACCAACTGCAATTTTTTTCTGAAAACTCAACATACTTTTTACATTTAATGAAATGTTAGCAGGCAATTTCTTCAGTTGATTTTTGGAAATAATTCTTGAATCTGAACCTTTTCCATGAGTAAGGTTTTGAAACGGATTACAAAATGGATTAAACTAGATACTGGACGATGCCATGCTAAATGTATTGTATGTCAGGTAGGATAATATACCAGATGTGCACAATTGATAAAAGAAGATAAGTACACTTTTAGTAAAGTAGAGAATGACAATAAAAATTTATAGCGTAAACATTACAAGCCAAAAGGTACCATTTAGAGAAATGTCCTCTTCTATGAAAAGGATGTTTTTCGACACAAATGGAATTTCCCCTTAAGTATAAGGTTAAGAGGATGTTCATTTGTCTAAAAAAAATCTTTTTTTAGAAAGCAACATCCTTTAGCGACAAACTTCGCTTGTCTAACAGACAGATGATTCTGTCTGTGTATAAAATATTTTCATGTGCTTCAAAACAAAAGAAGCAAGGTGCAGCCCGCATAGAACTCTCAAGATATTTTCCTAATGATAGAAAATTTTTTTTTAATTGACAAAAGTGTAAGTGTGGGTTTTTTGACAAAATCGATTATTAGTATTGCCAGTCAAATCACCGCCATTTGCATAATTTTGAACATTTTCTAAATTTTCTCGTGAATTTCGAAAGAAGGTGATAAACTGTACTGGAATGTGGAAAGAAATCTCAAATATTTTAATTAGGTCAAAAGTCATATAACTGTATAGAAAAAATGGTTGGTTTTTCAAAAAACGAGACAAAAAGTTGAAATATGAATAATTTTATGAAATTTTTTTTTCACATATCACAAAAATACGTGTATCCTAATTTTCTTTAAAAACATCATATTTCCCCCCCCCCCCAGAGATTTTGCGAGATGAACTGTAGAACCTGCCTGATTTAAAATGGATTTGGTCATATAATTATCTTAAAGTGCATGAACAGATCTTTTTAAAATACCCATTTTTTTTTTGAATTTAAAAAAGTCCAGGCTGAATTATTCACACTTGAACTTTGGCGTGCATAGCCAAAAGCTGAAAATTTGGGGCCTTTAATTTTTACGTAGTATCACTTAATGATTAATGCCCCATATAACTGTTCTCTAGAATGTACACAACGAATTGTATTTTCAATACACAAATTATTAATAGAATACGTGTATGATAAATATTTTCCCACAAACTACTTACTAAAAAGAATAAATTTCTATTTTTTAATGCAAGTTTGAATTAAAAGTAAAATTTACGGAAAGGTCCAATTAAAAATAAAAATTTCTCTTAAACTTTTGATTCGAAAAATCGAATACTTTTAAAATCGAATTATTAGATCGAAAATATTCTTATTAGATTTATTATATTAGATTATATTATTAGATATTTATTTAATTGAAAATTGATCTTCTTATTGTATTTCAAATAAAAAAGTAAAAAACCTCATTGTAGAATATATTAAATAATATAAGATAATGCCTTTTAATTCGTAATATAAATTTTGTTGTGTGGGAAAGTCATATTTCTTGGTTGAAACTTGACTTTATTGTTGAAAATTAAACTGTCTTATAAAAAATTCGTCTCTTTGCCATTAAAATGATTTTTTTTACATTAAAATATTTATTGAAACTTGATCTTTCTTTGTTGAAAATGATATCTTTGATATTGCTTTATTTAATGCTAATGCAGTTACAGAGTGTTGTCTATGACATTAGACTGGGTTAAGATTTAAAATCAAGGATTAATGTAAGACGAGATTGCAGGTCTCGTTTAAAATACAATTATGGCTAAAGTTTTTAAGATGAACTACTCACGAAGTCCCATAATGAACTCCGGAAGGAAGTGTGCGATTCATGCGATTCTACGCAAGAACTTAAGGCGAACATCTCTTTACTTTAGAAAAAAGTGGTAACATAATAATCTGAAACATAGTGATACGCATATTCAAGCCGGTAAGCCTCCCGCCATTGTAACATTTATTGAATCAACGTAGCACGAAGTGGTATTCTCAAAAATTGCAGAGTTTGGCAAATTAGACCTGGCAGTAGCAAATGGCAGATCAAATAAAGAAAGGGTACAGAGGAAGGAACTTTTCAAGCAGGTAGAGGCATTTATAAAAATGAGAAGGAACGTAACTTCAGTAAGAAATTAATTAATGGAAGACAGCAGGGAGATTCAGAGAGAAGAGGTGAATTCCCAAGAGTGACCTCTTCATCGCTCTATCTAGAAAAATATATTTAGCATAGTATGCCATGTGAGATTCCGAATACAGTATTTCGGGATAGAGTACAAGACTTTCAAATATATGCTGTCTGTTATTTATGTTTTGAAGTAAAGAGAATTAAGGAATATTTTTAGACATTTTCGGACCTTAATCTTAGTAAAGGAGGTGCTAGTGTGATAGATTTCATATGGTGTTCTCTTTTTTCGATAGAGCGGATCATTTAACAATATCAGTTTGTTTGAGCCAGTTAAGATTCTTTTCCAGATCGCACCGATTAAAACTCAAATGATTACAAAAATGGTATAAGATGGTGAACTGAAGTAGCGAGGAAATGTTGATCTTTTAAATAAAGCACTCTTCTCAACCGTTAGGGAAGTGTCACAAAGTTTAGGGATGAAAAAAGAAAAATTTGAAGGAACGGATATTGTACATAGAAATAAACATTGGTTTGACGATATTAATGCAAGGGCAATATATATGTGCGCAAGGATATGTAAAAAGTGTCTAACTTTCAAGAAAAAAATTGTATGAGGGGTGGCTTATCGACGATGTGGCAAACGCGTGGAGCTCAGCGAATTTCCGGGAGATTATAAATGAAAAGAGGTTCAAAAGGAGATTCCATGAAATTCATAAAAGTTGGATAAATGTTAAGATAATACCGTATTTACTTGAATGTAAGCCGCACTTTTTTATGATTTTTAGAGCTTCAAAACCAAGGTGCGGCTTATAATCGTATGCGGCTTATATGCAAATACGAAAGGTCGAAATTCGTATAATTGTTGATGCGAAGTGCTATTCATCGATTCAATAATAAAAAAGATTTGCGAGGGGATCAGAAGTGAAAATAGACATTGAGGGAAAACATTATGAACTTTACAGACATTAAAGATGTTATGAACATTACAGAAGCATTTTTCTCCATTAAAAAATTTTATAATTAGCGTGCGGTTTATCTCGCAACACAAACGTTTTTTCAGCATTTTCAACCTTAGAAAGTGGGCTGCGGCTTATGATCGTATGCGACTTATATCCGTTTAAATACTGTTAGTCTACAGGTGTTGATAATATTAGCTATATATTTTTAAAAAATTACTAAAAAACTGGATCGTTTATCTTGAAGATTTTTTAAATAACATTTTAGAGAAAAAAACAGTTTCAAAGGCGTGGAGAAAATTGTCAACTTGCCTATTGTATAAGAAAAGTGACGCCGCAATCCCGGAGAATTATATGCCTATCACCTTGATTAACTATATAGCCGAAGTTTTTACTCTTCTGAAAGGTCAGTAAAATTGGAAAAAGAAAATTGGAAAGTTCGGGAGAGGTCGTGACGCATCCAATTCTGTTTGAAATTCCGGAGTGTGGATTTGGCTATACTGATAGTGAGTCTAAATCACATGTGTATATTCAAACAGAGTGTAAAGTTATGGACTGACTGACAAAGCAGAAAGTTTTTTTGATGGTACTTGGTACTATATAGAAGATAAATCCAAAGAAGTGTTTTCTCAGGCTGATCCCAGTTGCACGCATTGGAACGAATGATACTTTCTTCGTTCAAAAATGTCCAGATCCTTCAATTTTGTTTCAATTTTAACTGCAAACAAAATTAAAGTTCATTAAATATGTGCATTGGATTTAGAGTTTTTTTTAGTTATTTTCTATTCAGCATTACATTTGTTTTCTTTATTTGTTTTTTTTTCTAATTTCAGGATTTTTTGTTAATAATAGATATAAATACTAAATAATTTTTGGCAATTATAAAACAATTTTTTGGGTTTAATATTTGTCCAATAAATGGTTTTCCATGCAGACAAAATGGATAGTTTAAAAGTTCTGAGAAAGACCCCAACCGATTTTTTTATTTCTATTAGCATTTTATTTAGCATTTATTAAAGCTTGTTTCGACAACAAGTTTGCAGGTTGAATTCACTTCAAAAAGAAATCGATAAAATGAAGCCCACAATAATAAAGAATGATTCCGGTGTTTTTGTGATAAAACCTGATATGAAGTTGACGATGCTGGACCAAAAAGTTTGCCAGGCTCTATCTGGAACTTTATCAGTCCTAACGACTGTATTTTAAGAAATGGCGAGTAGATACGGATGTACGTAAATATTTGCAAAAGAAGGCATATATAATGATGGGAATACCGCAAAAAGCTTTTTTGCAGACCATTATCGAGCGCGTGGCGCGAGATTCATCAGACGCGCGTTCTAGGCGCGCTCAAAGTTGCGAACGAAGCGAGCCGCGCGCGATGAGATACATTGTTTATAAACATTTAATTTGTTACATTTGACTCAATATTATCAGAGACACATTTTTAAGGCATATCTGTAACCATTCTAGAGATTAAAGAAAATTAAAATTTGATAAAACCTTAAATTTGAATATTTTGTTACGATAATTATTTATAACAATGGTTATTGTTAACTTCTCAAATATTTTTGGACTAGCAGTCATTCGTTTAATATCTTGAAACATTTGTATAAAAATTTAAGTTGTTATATTTGATCAAATATTAATAGATATTTATTATTTTTAGGAATACCTGGAGTCGTGCTGTCGACGAAAGGAAATTATAATTTTAAAAAATCTCAAATTTTAATACTTTGCCACAAGAATTGTTTATAGCTATGGTCATTATAAAATTTGCAATTAGTTTCGTAATTAAATGTCATTCCTACATTAATATGAAGCACTTTTAGTAAACAGAGATTTTTTTTATTCTTAAAAAGACTATTTTCTAATTCTTTCCTAAAATTTGTTTATAACTTATAAATAGAATAATGAATAAATTATTTGTATTCAATACTAAAAATTCGTTATTAAAGCATAAAAAAATTTTATGCACCAAATTTCAGTTTTTCCATTGTTTGAGTGGAAACATTATTAATAAACAAATAGAGCAGGTGAAAGTTCGACGAGTCAAGGTCTTCAGAATTTAGTGAACTTTATTTTTTTTAAATTCAAGATCGGACCAAAATTGAAGGCTCCGGACATTTTTGATCGAAAAGAGTGCATTTTCTCCCACTGTGTGGCATGAGCAATTCCTAAAGGAATATAGAATAATTAGTTCAGTTATGTTAAGCATTTGTTTTATCAAGTGTAATCTGTTTAAGGTTAGGGCAGATGGCTGCTTAGATGAATTGACGGCTAATGCGGAAATGATAAAAAGCGAGAACGATAAAAGCATGATAAAACGGGATTGGAAGTCACGCAATGACTCTGCAAGTGTAGTCAACGTGCCTTTAGCCGGAAACTTAACCCTATTTATAAAATAGAATGCATTTATTCTTTTAAAGAATATTTGCGAAAATAAGGCTTTTGAACAGGAATATTAAAACATAGCAGCAAATTCAGACAAGTATTTCATCTCTTTGATAATTTTTCGGAATAGAGCTTCAATTCCAAATTCCTATCTGCCACATGTATTGCAAAGAAGAGCTAAAATATATTGGCAAGATAGCCATGAAATTCAAAAGGCAAACTAGCAATCTTCACTAAAACTACTTCCAGCTTAGCGCATTGTGAATCATCTTCTTTATCTACCTTATAGTCATCATCATATACAATCAGAGGAATAACCCACTAGCCCTCGACATTTCTCTTTTAATCTTTTCAGCAAGAACCATGAATGACATACGAAAATATACCAGGAGAAGCGGGACTTCGAAGAAAATGATTTATAATGGAAAAGACATTTGGCAATTGTAAGAACACTTTAAAAATTTTTCCTAGTTTTATTTACTGTGCTTTGTCAGGACCAGGTTCAAGAATCATTTTTATCTTCATGCTTTTTGCAAACCGGTCGCTGTCTATTATATAATCTTTTGGCTCAATGTAATATGCTTCTTTTTTTAAATAATTTAGTCGCAAATGCTCTCTGCTAAGACGTTTAAATGGATATTTTAAAATGCTAAGAGTATCAGAAATTTCTGTAATAACGCGAGGGATAATATTTACAGATCTCAACATAGATTTCACAATCTGATCCATGACAGACAAAGTTGATGATAAAAATTCCTACGTGTCATTGACAAATTCTTAAACGAAAGAACGACGGTGACCAGGTATAGATTATAACTTAGTTACTAATTGGGTGGCACATATTTCTACGTACTCACCTAAAGTTTTACTATCAAAACCACGTAATTATCTGCTGATATCATAATATGAGTATTCTCACTCAAAGCAAGCTTATTATTTTGTAATGGCTTTTAAACGGGACAGAAAACTTTAGCCTTAGCGTTAGCACAAAATTGATCGAAAACTTTTAAATATCTTCTTAGGTGTCCCCAAGAAGAGCATGTTACATAGCAATCAGGGTCAGCACATTTATAGATAGTTGTGAACTCATACAATTTTTGAATAAATTTAAAATGCCTCTGCATTCCTTTAATACTACTACCAATATGCCCACACTTGAAACACTTTGGCATCTTTGAATATCTGTGCAAGATCTGTGAAGTAGAGAAAACAGAATTTTTATAGCTAATAAACATTTAATACGAAAAACAATCTAAAAATATATTGTCTGCGTAAAAAAAAATCACAAAGAAGTACTACTAAGAATAGAATAGATCAATATTTTAACTTTTTTAAAAGCTTAGGGAACTGAGCATCATCTCTATGCTTGTAAAATCTGGTGTACGAACCGTAAAGCATCTTCTGAATTATCATCCAAAGACAATAACTCTCAGTGGACCTTTTTCTAATTACAATAGGAGTATTTTATGGTGATTGTCCAAATTTGGTCGTTAGATTATTGGTTTTATTTTCAGGAATTCTATGCATTAAATTTTTATAACGCTTCAGTATGAATTTCTCAAGTTGTCCGGGAGTCTAAAATTACAGTAGAATATAGTTAATCTTCTAATGAATAATTGAGGCAATCAAAAGCATGCTGCACGTTATTAACAAGTTTAGAAATATGAATTATTAGGAAATTATTGACCTTTGAGAAATATGAAAAATGTTATAATTCGATAATATTTTTATAATTGTCTCTTAACCCCAACTGATCAGGTCGAAGTTCAAATTGAAAATTTGCAAGCCACTGATAATTTCAGATCATTAATCTTGAAATCTTTTCAAATATTTTGAAACGTTTAGAAAAGTTTGAGATCTTTCTGAAATGTTTATAAAACCGTATAAAATATTTGAAATATATGAATGCTTTGTGCAATCTTTGTGAGACCTTTTAAATGTTTTAAAACCTTCTATATTTGAAATCTAAGTAAAATTTTTTGAAACCTTCTCAAATTTCTTAAAGTATAAAAAAATGTTAATCTCATAAACACGCCTATGTGAAGTCTTATAAATCCTTATGAAATATTGAAAATACTTACAATATTTGCGACATCTATGAAAATATTGGGAAAACTTAAAAATCATGAGAAATGTTTGAAATCACCTGAAATTTTCTTCAGTCGTTTGAAACCTTTAAAATTCTTCGCAAATCACTATGAAGTCTTTTAAAATCTTTTGAAATGTTTGTATAATATTTGAATTATTTTGAAATCTAGAAATCTGGTCCCTAGAAAATTCTAATCGTGCAACTGAGTTGATATTAACATTTTCATCTAATAATTTTTATCATTTGCAAGTTTTTTATCAGAAAAAGTATGCCCTTTCAAATTCTTTACCGCTTTTTAAATATGCATATACTAAAAGATTTTATGCAAAGAACAAAAAAATGAAACTCAAGATTCTCATTAAAAATTTAAGGAGATTTCCAGGTTTTCAAGATTAAAAAAAATATTTAAGGAGAATTTCAGGTTTTAAAGGTCTGTGGAATCACTGATATAAGAAGTGAATTGGGGCGTAAATTAATTCACGAAATAACTTCCTGCTGTAGTTCTACATGCAGGGTCTCCGCAATTTCATGTTCTCCTTCTTTTTGATAAGGGCCACAGTTACCACCGAATCTAGTTGATGAAGTAGCAGAAGGGTAATGAATACTTTAGTATCTTATTGAAGTTATTACCAGGTGGAAATAATGATACATGGTCTAATTCATGAAATTAGCGATACATAATAATTAAACTTCTAAAGTATTCCAGTTATAATCAGTAGGGAATGCAAACCTTTGCCCAGTTTATAGTTGAAGTATCCTCTAGAGCAGCAATTTTCATTTCTTCAGCCTGTGCAGCTGCAAAAACTTTAGCAGTAAAAAAATCCCATTTACTGTAAATATTCAGTTTGTGATCTGGATAATACGTATCAAAATACGCTTCAAGCTAGAGAACAAAAAATTCAAAATGTGTTTCATTTACTTCACGTCAAATTAAATATTTAAAAGCTGAAAATATTTGATTACGAGGAAATTATCTTTAACAGAGTGAAAGCTAATCAGTGTCGTATGTCTATGGATAAAATAATATGTACGATGACACATTGCTCCTAATTTCCTCAACAGGTTCATCTTCATTTGTAGAGCAGGCTATACCCTGAAAGACAGTTCTACCAAAGTCGGGCAGTTCTAATTCGAAATGGCCAGTTCTAAAGTTCAAAATGGGTAGTTCTAACATTTTTCTTCCATTCACGTTACAAAATTATACATAAAACTAAAAATTCTAAAGAAATTAGATCTAAAAATACTAAAACATAACGATATCCCATAAAAACCAATATTTTTATATTCTTGTTGGCACAGATTATTATTTCATATTGTTTTGTTTAATATAAGTATTAAAGCTTTTCCAAAATTTCTAAACTTAACGATTATTGATATTAATTTCCATATAAGCGCATACATTATTGACAGAAAAGTGTTAAAGGAAAAATTATGAGAAAAGTATTTAGTAAAAAAAATCTGGAAAGAAATGATCTTTTTTTTTAAGCATTTGCTTACTGTCAGGTCGGGCAGTTCTACATTTTGCTTATGGTATAACTTGTTGTGGAGTTGTTCGAGCTTGTTTTGGCTGTTGATGTCTTACGTTTCTGTTACGCGATAACTTTGAGGATGCTTGTAGCATTTGAATTCTGCACTTGAAAGTGTCTTTTCAATAATTCAAAATAGTGTCCCATGGTTCTACGTTATCCTTGAGGAATTTAAATTTCTCTTGCATACCTTCTAAGCCTGTGCAGTTAAATATATAACAATAAATGGATATTTGCAACTTTAATCTAAAAATAAACTATGAGTAACAAAATTTCTTACCTTCGTCTGGATATTTGGTTTCTAAATCGGAATTAGCTCCTTCCTTTATGATACTGAGAGCTTTCAACTTTTTCTTCCTTTTCTTTTATCAGTGATTGTGCTTTGCTAGCCCGAGCCAAAAGACAACGTTCAGTGCCTTTCTTACTTAGAAAGCTTCACAACTCTTGATCTTGAATATAGAGAGAAATAATATAATAATATAGTTTAAACAAAATTTAAGAAATTTAAATTAGATTAAAATCCAAATTAAAAATCCCATTTAACGTCCAATCATCAAATTGATAAAAACTCCTGTAAAAAAACAAGAAATCAACGACCAAATTTGGACCACAACAATCAAACAAAAAAGGCTGCAATTGTAATCTAAAAAAATCCTTGTTACAAACAAAATTTTCATACAAAAATAAAAAAGAGGAAAGAAAAATGAGAAAGCAATCAACCACATCCCCTTCCTTATCTCTTCCTTTCTTTCGTCTTTCTTATGTTTATTATTATCAAATTACAAAAAAAGAACATTGACAAATAAAAAATAAATTATATTACCAACATTTCGGCACTCACACCGCACCCTTATTACGGCAAAAAAAAATTCAAGGCAACATGAACAGCAACACCTCCACGATGCTCACTCCCTGGCGCCCAAAAATGTTGTGAGGGCCGAAAGGCAAACTAATAGTAAAAAAACCTGAAAATATTAATGACCTCCAATCAAAGTCAACCTAATCAAAATTGAATAAATTTAAATGAGATTAAAGACTCCCATTCCAAGTCAGCTAAATTAAAATTGAAGAAATTTAAATTAGATTAAAGTCCAAATTAAAAATCACATTTAACGTCCAATTATCAAATTTTTTTACAGGAGTTTTCATCAATTTGATGATTCGACGTTAAATGGAATTTTAAATTTGGATTTTAATCTAATTTTAATGTCTTAAATTTTGATTTAGCTGACTTGGATTGAAAGGTCGTTAATCTCATTTAAATTTATCCAATTAAGATTAGGCTCACTTGGATTGGAGGTAATTTCTATTTTCAGATTTTTTTATTATTAGTTTGCCTTTCGACCCTCACAACATTTTTGGGTGTTAGGCAGTGAGCATCGTGGAGGTGTTGCTGTTCCTGTTGGCTTAAATTTTTATTTTTTTGCCTTGATAAGGGTGCTGTGTGAGTGCCGAAACGTTGGTAATATAATTTTATTTTTTATTTTTAAATGTTCTTTTTTTGTGATTTGATAATAATAATAAGAAGAAAGATGAAAAAAAGGAGAAGAGAAGGGAGCGGATGTGGTTGGTTGCATTTTTGTCTGAAATTTTTGTTTTTAACAAGGATTTTTTTTCAGATTACAATTGGAACATTTTTTGTTTCATTGCTGTGGTCCAAATTTGGTCGTTGGATTCTTGTTTTTTTACAGGAGTTTTCTTCAACATTGCTGATGTAAGTATTATAATTATTAGATATACGAATATTCTGAATAACATTCACACTATATATGATGTTTTTCCATGTCCTTCAGCAGTTTCAAAAAGATTAGCTGATTGTCTGGTAAATTGGACAAGTGCCTCTTCTTATTCGATTCAATACATTGGCTAATATTATTAAGATTTTGATAATTAATATTATTCACAATTGAACTGGACTCATCTGTTACTGCAGCAAGACTAGTGCTTCGATTTGATTTTAGTTGAAAGATTAAATCTGACAAAGAGCGACCGAGCCTCCTTTAATTTTATTATTTATTTGAAATGTTATATTTATTATCTTGGCCACTTTGCACCCACAGGTACTCATAACCTGGTATTTCACTACTAAGCACGGTCGCGAAACGCGTCAAGTGATTAGCAAATAAAATTAATGTATCAGCCTTAAGATGGTTACAGCTCAATATGTCGAAGGCATTTTTTGTTAGAGATGGATTTTAATTTTTTTGGAATAGTCGGCACGGGGCTGTCCAGGTATATATTATAAGTCACGGATGCATTTTTGTAATGCAATCAAGTGATCTGATAAGAGAAGTGTGCCAAGTTTGACATGCAACAAACTCACACTTACAGTCGCCTCGTTTACGGCCTTCTTAGAACTGCTGGCCCCAGCAGTTTCTCAGGGGGCAAGGCGAAAGCGGTTACGATTGTCGTCTTGAAAGGGCCGCTCTGCGCGATAAATCAGTCAAGCTTATTGCGAAGTAGCATTAATTATAATTGAAAACGGTTAAGGCGGCCCTGACAGTTTACGTTTTGACCCCCCCCCCCCCATCCCAATTCAGCCTCAGGCTTTTTTAAGGCAACCCCCGACACTGAACTGAAAACGAGAGGTTGGTGTATTGGTCAAAGCCTGGTACTATGCCCTTCACGGATTGGGTCGCAGTCAAGTGCTCGATGGGGGACCTTCAACTAAAGGTACGATTCCAACCGCCAGAACCTCGGTAAAGGTTTATAGAAAGGTTTCCAGAGGTACCGGCTCAGGGTACAGGCTCAGAAACATGTTTTTAAAAAACTTTTCAACAATTATTTATATAAATTTGAATTCTATTCTTCAAGACCTTTTCATAGATACCCATATTGTTGGGGTTATCAAACAGTATGTAAATTCAGGGGGCGTAGGGGAAATAAGTGAGAGGGATTGTGAAGATAATATGGTGAAGAGACGAATATAAACTAAACATTTCTTTAATGCATGCAAAGTTACAAGTTAATTAGATACTTAAAAATGTAGTGAATAAATGTATAGCAAACGAGGTATATCCCCCTTTGAACTCTTCTCTCCAAGACCCTTTACAGATACCAATATTATGGAGTTTTCCTAGCACTACGTTAATACGCTAAAATTTAATAGGATTTGGTATTGCCATTATAAATACGTATGTATACAAAGTTTACGGCGATTGGTTATGGAGGTATGTTTCAACATTTAAAAAGAACATACGGACAGGTAGAGATAGAGGAAGCGCAAAGTGTAAGAAAGGAAGAGGAAAGAAAAAAAAAGCAGTGATGTAACTAATGAAAAGGAAGCATAAAATAGAAGTAGTGACAAAGAAAAGGGCATTATATAGAAGCTCGCAGAGAAAGAGGAATGAGAGAAGAAATAAAAAAATAACGTGGGTTAGGTTAGGGTTAGGTATTAGGGGTTACTAGGCGAGAAAAGAACAGAAGCGAGGAAAATAAGTAATTGTAGGAAACAAAAAGAGAAGGGAAATAAAAGAAGGAAGATATGCTATTGAAATGTATTATTGAAAAAGGGATAGGAAATTTATGAGAAATTAAAAAAATTACTCTACTTTTTCAAAAGATTTAATTAAAAAGTTATTTGTAGCGATTATTCATCATCACTTATTTAAAGATGCGTTAGTTAGAAATGAAGCTATTTACTCTGATATTCCAGCAGCGTGTAATCCCGATAATAATGTCGATCTATAGTATACATAGAAGCAATACTGAGTCAAACTGCGTCAAACGCGTCAATGATTTTTCATGAAATCTTGGATTTTCAAAATGAATGCATAAATAAAAAGTTTAAAATCATACAAAAAACCTATTTGACTGTTTTAGAAAAATTCTGAGTTTTAGTTTTTTATTGCTATTCATATATTTAAGCTAGATTTTCTTAAATAAATCATATTCCGGAACATACTTGAGATAATGCGTTCATATTTTGGGAACTTCTTGCAAAGTCTTTTAATGTCTGAAATACATATTTTAGTTGATTAATTTTTTTATATAAGGAATTTTTTATTAACAACTTATTAAATAATTGCGATTATTTATGTGTTTTCCGAGAGCTATTTGGACAAAACTTCGCGTACATATAGATCTATTATTAAAATAAAAATCTGTGAAAGTAAATTTTTGTAAGCTCCTTTTCGCGATGCGCCGGACTACGAGACTCCGGTCAAAAAATCGAATAGTACAAAGCATATACACGCTCGTGCGCTGAATTTAGTATGAAGCTAAAATTTCTATTAGCAATAAAGTCTGCTATTGCAGAAAATAACAAGACATCAGTGCACGGAAAAAAGTACGCAGTAAGATATACTCGGAAAAGTGCTAAAATATTACTCTGGCGCAGTAACGGTGCCTTTTGTGCAACCACAGAGTATTTCTTACACTTTGGGAGAAATAAGTGAACCTCACTGCATTAAAGTGCAAGATTTACTCTGTGAAATTGTAAATCTGTATCCAAATCAAATGTGGATGAGTGATAACTTAAAATGTCACCCAGAAGTCCCTACTTTGTAGCGAGCGCTAGATACAGCTCGCATTGTACATTGCGTTTCTTGCGAGAGTAGAGGTTACACTTTCGCTCAGTAACCCTTGCTTCTTCTGAAAGCATAAATTATAGTTTCACATTAGAAATCTCTCGCGTTAACAAGAAAAAGTCACAGTTTTGCCTTGCGAAACATATGGAGCAATCCCCATAAGCTTTCATGTAACTGTCCCTTGCTTGTATTTTAAATTTATAGGTTTAGATATGATCT
>JAAAKG020033173.1:0-19476 GCA_010014905.2 Druon quercuslanigerum
TTACACAAAAGAAGTACAAATAAAAAAAAGGAACTACAAGTGTTTCCAGGAATTAAAAAAAAAATCTAAACATCTTAAGGGACTTTTCAGGACTTTCACGTTTTTCAAAGATTTCAAAGAATTTTTAGTGAACTCCTAGGATTTTAAATAATTTGAAAAATTCATAATGATTTTAACCATTTTTTTATGATAATTATGATAAATAAGTTTCAGTAGAATGATATTCAAGGTCATTTAAATAATTCATAATTTTAAAAAATTTGTATTTAAGTTTTCCAAAGGTTATAAGGAATTTTATGGGATTCTAACGGATTTTGAAAAAAGGACGAGATTTTAAAGGATTCAATGAATTTTGTAGAATCTCAAAATATTTCAAAGATTTTATTATATTCCAACAAAATTAAAAAAATATAGGACATTTCAAGGGAGTTCAATGGAGTTTGTAGCATTTCAAAATATTTTAAAGAATTTCTAGTAAATTCTGAAAAATAAATAAGACAAAAGGAAATTTTAAGGAATTCGTCGTGTTTTTAAAGATTTAAAAGAATTTAAAGGTATTTTAAAGAATTTCACAAGATTCAGATATTTTATGGGATTTCAAGGATTTACAGGGATTTAAACATTTTTTTAGATAATTTTAATTAACGTTTTTTTCAAGGAGTTTATAGGATTCTAATGAAAAATTGAAAAATATAGAACATTTCGAGGGAGTTGAATTAATTTTGTAAGATTTCCAACTTTTTTAAAGTGTTTCAAGTGAGCTTTGAAAACTATATAGGATAAAATTTTCTTTTTTAAGGAATGCGACGCGATTTGAAAAACTTTAAAGAATTTTTAAGTATTTTGAGGAACTTAACAAGATTCAGAGATTATATGGGATTCCAAACATTTACACGGATTTAAGCAATTTTTTCAGAGAATCTCAATACATAAGTTTAATGTAAAATAATTTAAAATATGCTTGTTTAAATTTTTTCGAAGCTTTCAAGGAATTTTATGGGTTTCTAACGAAATAAAAAATATATAGGATATTTTAAAGGATTTCAATTCATTTTCTAGGATTTCCTAATACTTTCAAGGATTTATAGTAAACTTTGGACCATAAATTGGATAGAAGGAAACTTCAAAGGGTTTTCCTCGCGATTTCAAAGATTTTAAGAATTTTAAGGTATTTTAGGGAATTTCGCAGAATTATTTAAATATTTAATAGGATTTAAAATAGTTATAGGGATTAAGATAATATTTTGTTAATAACTTCATTGAATAAATTAAATTTGAAAAATATACAAAGCCTATGAAATTACTTATAATATTTGAACACACATTTTCAATTTTTACACGGATTTCAATTAATTTTTTAGGATTTTTAAATACTGCGGGCAGGTTATTCAAATATTTTGCAGTATTTTAAAGATTTATAAGGATTTTAATTTTTTTAACTTTTGTGAAAGAGAAGAGCTATTAAATGATTTGTACATTAACGGAAGAATGTAAATTTTATTTCAAGGGATTAGTGCAGATTTGAAAAATTTATGAAGAGAAAAATTAAAATTCTAGGACTGAAGCACTGCAGAAAAATTTGTCTGGATTCGGATTCAGCGGCTCAAAATTCAAAAGGGTAGCTTATTCACATGAATATGTGATTTTTTGAAGAATTTTTCTGAGTGCTTCAGAATTTCTTGTGGGCCCCACAATTTTCTATTGTGGGGCCCACGGGAAATTCTGAAGCACTGCAGAAAAATTCTTTGAAAAACCACGTTCTTCAAATAACTTTCCCTTCGATAAATATTACTTTAAAGGAGCCAGAAACATCCAAGATTTAACACATTTTTTCTAGTCCAGGGAAAATTGTGGGGCCTAAGAGAAATTCTGAAGCACTGCAGAAAAATTTGTCTGGGTTCGGATTCAGCGGCTCAAAATCTAAAAGGTTTGCTTATTCACATGAATATGTGATTTTTCAAAAATTTTTTCTGAGTGCTCCAGAATTTCTCGTGGGCCCCACAATTTCTTATTGTGGGGCCCACGCGAAATTATGAAGCACAGCAGAAAAATTCTTTAAAAAACCACATTCTTTGAATAACTTTCCTGTCGATAAATATTGCTTTAACGGAGCCTGAAACCTTCAAGATTTAACACATTTTTCCTAGGCTAGGGAAAATTGTGGGGCCCACGGGAGATTCTGAAGCACTGTAGAAAAATTTTTCTGGATTCGGATTCAGCAGCTCAACATCCAAACCGGTAGCTTACTCACATAAATATGTGATTTTTTAAAGAATTTTTCTGCAGTGCTTCAGAATTTCCCGTGGGCCCTAGTTTCCTATTGTGGGGCCTAGGGGAAATTCTGAAGCACTGCAGAACAATTCTTTGAAAAACCACATTATTTAAACAACTTTCTTGTCGATAAATATTACTTTAAAGGAGCCTGAAACCTCCAAGATTTAACACATTTTTTCTAGTCCAGGGAAAATGGTGGGGCCTACGAGAAATTCTGAAGCACTGCAAAAAAAATTGTCTGGATTCGGATTCAGCGGCTCAAAATCCAAAAGAGTAGCTTATTCACATGCAAAGTTCAGACCACTTTTTTATGGGCCTGTGTTATTCAAATGTCTCGTTTCGATGAGTCCAACGTGGAATCCTCCGTCTGAAACTGGTTGGCTTGGGCATATACTAAACATTAAAATCTTAAAATCCTTTCAATGTTGATTTTTTATTTTCATTTATAATCACAAGTTACTTAGACCTTTTTGATTCTACTTTAGAATGCAAATAATATTACATTTTAGATTTGCATTAGAAAAATTGAATTATTATTAATAATGATAATAATCATCATATATTTTTATCATTTTCCACTAACTGTTTACAATATCCTAAAGTGATAGATGAGTGGACACGTCTGGTTCCACCAAGTATATTTGATATTTGTTTATGACTCTGCCTTCGCTACCAACTGCAATTTGTTGGGTCACTTCTGCGTTCAATATTGAAACTCTGTTGGTTCTCATGTTTACTTTCGCCCTATGTCTATTCCTGTTTGCAAACATATACAATGCAGAAAAACCCTTATTAGTATCCAATATTGCAAAGGCTTCACGGTTTGAATGTAGGACAATTTGTTCATTGAGTGGCACAGGCACCAGTTTATTTCTAGTTGGTTCTCTCAATCGAGCGTCGGTATCGTCAAGAAAAGTGTATCTGTCAAATTGAAATATACGTTCCGGACTAAAAACGCAAATAAGTCGAATCCTATCCATTAATTCGAGGCTATATCCAATCTTGTTATTAGAAGGCAGCATGGTAGGTTGGGCCATGAACCTGGCAGGAAGATACCTGGCAAAAAGATTCCTGACAGGCGTAGCTCTACGTCTTTCATTTTCCCCAGAAGAAGAGCCACGTGGAGCAAGATTTAGGTCAGTTTGTTCTGTATTAGGTGCAGATTGGGAACTTGACTCTGCAGAAAAAAATAGAGGATTAAATTTTTCTAAAGTCCGTGAGGCGCGACAGAATTATGCTAATGGGTACAGGACACATTTTTTAAGTAATCTGTATTATCATGAGATAATAACTAAATTTCTTTACGTATTTACAGACTAGATGGAGAAATAAATAAAAAATTTGGTTAATTGGATTTTTTCTAAAGAAAAAACTTCTTTCGCTCCACTGGGAATCGAATCACAGAACTTTCATTTGCTGATCAAATGCTTTCCTCTTAAGCTACTAGAGAGATAAAAAAAAGAATGCTTTTTTAGAAATACGCGAATTATTATTTCAGGTGTTACAAGTCAAACTTTGCAAGCAATCTATATTATCGTCAGGGAATTACCGACTTTGCTAAAGTCCGTGAGGCGCGACAAAATGTGATATTGAAAATGTTTTAAATTAATTTTTTTTATGAAAAAAGATCTTTTTTCATTCAGCTGGCAATCGAACCACAGAACTTTTGATTCTCGGTTGGGTGTTTCCCGATTTAGCTACTACAGAGATAAAAACAAGAATCCTTTTTATAAATATACGCGTTATTATGCCGAGGGTTACAGGATAAATTTTTAAAGTAATCTGTATTACCATGAGATAATAACAGAATTTTTTCACGTATTTACAGACTAGATGGAGCCACCAATACAAAATTTGGTTGATTAGATTTTTTCTGAAAAAAATCTTCTTCCGCTCCACTGGGGATCGAGTCACAGAATTTTCGATTGCTGACAAAATGCTTTCCTATTAAGCTACTAGAAAGATAAAAAAAGACTGTCTTTTCAGAAAAACGTAAATTATTATTTCAGGTGTTACAAGTCAAACTTTTCAAGGAATCTATATTATTGGCAGGGAATAACTGAATTTTTAACGTATTTACAGACTAGATGGAGTCAAGAATTATTATTTTTTAAATTAAATTAAATCAATTGATTAATTAAATTAAATTATGCATTTAATTAAATTTCTTTCGCTCTGCGTAAGGCGAGGATATTTTTAGCAAAAATTCAAATAATTTTTATTTTAGTCCATAGCTCCATCTAGTCTGTAAAGACGTTAAGGAATTTTATTATTCCCTGATGATAATGCAGATTCCTTAACTAATTTAACTTGTAACACCTGAAATAATTCGTGTATTTCTAAAAAAGAATTTTCTTGTCGATCTCTCTAGTAGCTTGATGGGAAAGCACCCGATTAGGCAATCGGAATTTTTGTGTTTCGATTCCCAGCGGAGCGGAAGGATATCTTTTCAGAATAAATTTAATCAGGAAAATTTAAAACATAATCAGAATTAGTATTCCTTAACAAAAAAGTGTTTTTAAACCTTTCATAAAGATCTGATAAAGCACTTTTCCTAACAGGAAGTATGTGTTTGTGTTAAACAATCCAAATATATTTGGTTATAAATAAAATTTTCTTAATTGTAAAGTCTGCTTTTATATTCTTTTTGCTAAATTACTTTCGTTGGGCTAAAATTTTCAATGTTGGGTCACAAATTTAATTATTTTATTGAAAATGTAACTATTTTTTAAAAAATTTATCTTTTCTTTGAGAAACTCAAATAATTTATGAAACACTAAGATACTTTATTAATAAATCTTTTTCTGGTCAATGATTCCTTATTCGACTTAAATATGTATCAACTTTAGCAAAAAGTCATTTCACTTTTTGTTCATAATTTGTTTGTAAATAAAAGTTTTTCAGGTGAAAAGACAATAAATTTGTTGAAAATTGATATTTTTTTCATTTTATTGTTTAACCAATTAATGGAAAAAATAGTTTGGAAATAGTCAAAGTAAATATCACTTTCATTTTTTAAATTAAATTTTTTTTCTTAAAAAAGATCTGCTCCCTTAGCTCCACTGGGAAACTAACTACAAAACTTCCGATGGCCGGTCGGGTGCTTTTACGTTAGGCTTTTAGTGAGGTCGAAATAAAAATCATTTTTATAAATACCACAATCCGTGAAAATATAAATCAATGCTATCTACTAAGTTAACTCTCAAATAACAGAAAATACATAACACTATTTTAGTGTAGATGAAAAATAATTTTTTTAAATTTAAAATTCAAACTTTTCTAAAAAAAGATCTACTCTCTTTAGTCCACTCTTTCTGTATATATTAAGTACTAGTCAAATCTTCCAGTGGAGCTAAAAGAGTAGATCTTTTTAAGAAAAACTTTGATTAAAAAAATTTTTTAATTTGTTTTTTATCTATTCTGAAATTTTATTATATATTTTCTCTTATTTAAAGTATTGGCTTGACCGATTGTGTTTATTTCTATTTTTACGAATTGTAAAATGATATCTGCACTGAATGAAGGTACCATCTCTGATGATAACACAGATTCCTTTAAAATGTTGTGTATCATAAATGTAAAATCTGGCTTGAGATAGCGTTTATTTCTGAAAAAAGATTCTTCTTTTGATGCTTCTAATATCTAAACTGAAAAGCCCACAGCCGGCAGAAGAAAGTTCTGTTGTTTGATTTCCAGTGGAGCGAGGAGAGTAGATCTTTTTCCAGAGAAAATTAATTTCAAATTTTTTTTAAAAATTATTTCCCATCTAGTCTGAAGTAAAGTTAAGTATTTTCTGTTATTTAAAGAGTTAACTGGATCGACAGTTTTGATTTCTAATTTCACGGATTAGGGAATGATATTTACACTGATTTATGGAAACTATCTCTGATAATACAGATTGATTTCCAATGGCTCTTTGATTTTTGTAAAAAATTGATATTTTATTGTTTAAAATTTAACTTTTTATTTGAAATTTTTAATATTTTTTGAAAATTTTTTAGTTTGCAATTGATTTTAATTTTGAAGAAAATAAATTATTTTTTAATTAACATATGAATTTCAAACAAATTAATTTAATTATAAAAACGAGAATTGCTAAACAAAGAAGTTTTTTAGTGAATCGTGACAAAATGTAAATAAAATTGTTAATTTTTCAAAAACCAAGGGGTTAATTCTGCAGAAAAAAATTTATCTTCCAACCCCATCATTTACACTTTCAAATCAAAAGAACCAATTTTTTACGAATCTGTTCAATTTTCAAGCCAAAAATATCAACGTTCTACAAAAGAGCTACTTTTCAATCGAATAGTTGAATTTTAGTTTAAAACGATTTATTTTTAACAAGAAATAAAATATTTATTCTGTCATTGAAAAAAATTAATTTTTAAGCCACCAAAAATGATTTTTTAACCAGAATTTTCAAATTTCAGCCAAAGAGATTTAGATTATAGAAATGTTTACCAAAAATTAAATTTCAAGGCTTTTTAAAAGTACAGGGTCATAAGATCCGGGCCCTCAATTTTATTATCTGTAAAACTTACCACCAAAGCAACCTTGGCCGCAAGTTATTCGACAACCGTGAATACATCGTGGTGGATTACGGGTAGCTCTTGGCTAAAAGAGCATAAATTATTTTTACATTAAAACATTTCGTCTTCGAATTAAGTTTTGAATATAAAAAAAAGGAAATAAAAAAATTTTGTATACTCACAGTGCAGCTTTCCAAACAGAATTGAAATGCCCTCTTAGGCCTACCCTCCTGGTGATGGCCAGGAAAAACAGAATTGTTAATTACACATATTTAATCATTAATAATGTAGATATTGTTTACTTTATAATATTATTTTTATTTATTCATTGGACAGTTATTTTAAAACTAATTTAAAAACAAAGATCTACTCTCTTCGCTCCACTGGGAATCGAACCACAGAACTACCGATTAACGGTCGTGTGCTTTTCTGTTAAGCTATTAGAGATATTAAAAGGAGAATTTTTTTCAGAAATACACACTATCTCTGGCGAGGTGACCAATACTGTGAAAGGCAATTATTTCTTACTATGATCAATAAAAAAACTGCCTTTATTGCAAAGCAAATTTTTTTAATGCAAGCATTAAGGAAGCCAACGATTTTTCAAGTTTTCATGAATGAGGGACATTAATGAGATTATGAATAAGTAGAAAAATTCAAATTAATGAATTTAAACTCACCTCAGGAGAAGAGGAAATTGCAAAGGGCAATAAAATTGCCATTGCTATAACAATAAAATATACTATAATTATTTTACGGTATTATCTGTAGACTAGGAATTTCCTACGACTTTTTCAGATTTTTTTTTAAATTCAGTAATATTCTTCATAAGGTTACTTTTAATTGCTGATTTACGGACTTGATTAACAATACGTACTTCTGGTATTCATTAGAAAAAAAAAGTTTTAGAAGCCATGCATTTTTCTAATTTTTTGCTTCATTTTCCATACAAAAAAACCTGAATTTTGTTTTTAAACTTATATATATAAACTTTATATATATAAATGCACAAAGAAATAAAAAAAAAAAAAATTTTCACTAAATTATTGAATTTTAAAGACAACATGATACATTTTTTATAGTAAACAGTTAAATTATCAAATCGAGAATATAAAAATTTTATGAAAAGAGTTGATAAATAAATAAAATAGATAAATAGATAAATAAAATAGATTGATTTTTAACGAAAAACGAATTTTTTAAATAAATAGTTTAAATATAACAAAATATGTAAATTTTACTTTAAAAAGTATTATTTTTCTATGAAGAATGAAATCGGTAAATTTCCAGTTACCAAAAAAAAATTTAAACCCAAAAAGAAAGGAATTTTAAACAAAAAATGTCAATTTCCAACCAAAGAAATTATTTTTTTACTAAAATTTTTGATCGTAAAAAAAAAATATTAATTTTTGAGAAAGTAATTCCAATTCAAAATCTAGTTGTTAAATTCGTAATCCGAAAGATGCATTTTTGAACAAATGAATTATTTTTTACGAAATAAACAAATTTTTAACTAAAAAAGGGAATTTTTGTGGATAAAGGTTAATTTATTACAAAAAAAAAAAAGGAATTTTTAATAAAATTCCAAAGCTCTGACACCAAAAGTTTAATTTTTAAGAAAGAAAGAAGAACATATTTTTTATTTTTATGAAGTTCGTTTCTTTTTAGTACCTTTTTGTTGAATATGTAACCAAAAAGTTAAATTTAAAAAAAAAAAAAAATTGACTACCAAAAAGACAAAGTTTCTTAAAAATTCAAGAATTCTACGCAAAAAATCTTGAATTTTTAAGAAAAAAGAAAAATTATACTTTTTTTTAAGAAGGTACTTTCACTTTAAAACACAGTTGGTTATTTTTGAATTAAACTGTTAAATGTTTAAACAAAAAGTTTTATTTTACACTTAAAAAAACAAATTTTTAACCAAATTAAAATGTCCTCAACCGAAAAGTTAAAATTCAACTAAAAAAGATGAATTTATAAACAATTTAATCAAAAATATAAAATTTTGATAAAAAAGTTGATTTTATACAAACAAACAAAATGTCCAATGAAACGCAAGAACTCTCAAGCAAAAATTTCAGTTTCCAGTAAGGAAGATTACTTTTAAACGAAACACGAATTTTTAATTAAATATTTCAAATTTAACGAAATGTTGGAATTTTTCTATAGAAAGTATGATTTTTCTATGAGAAATTGAATATGTAAATTATCAGTTACCAGAGTAAATTTCAAACCAAAAATTTCAATTTCCAACCAAAGAAATTACTTTTCTACTAATATTTTTAATTGTAAAAACAAAAAATTTATTTTTAAGAAAGTAGTTCAACTTTAAAATCTAGTTTTTAAATTTGAATCAACAAGATTAATTTTTGAACAAAGAATAATTTTCTACGGAAAAATAAATCTTGAACAAAAATCAAGAATTGTCAACCCAAAAATTGAATTTTTAACTAAAAAAGGGAATTTTTGAGCATTCATGTTAATTTATTACAAAAAAGACGAATTTTCATTAAAATTAAAAAGTTCTGAGACCAAAAGCTTAAATTTTCACAAAGAATAAAAAACATATTTCTTATTTTTAAGAAGTTAATTTCTTTATAATACCTTTTTGTTAAATTTGTAACCAAAAAGTTAAATTTTCCATTAAAATAAATAATTTTCAAACAAAAAGATTAATTTATTACCAAAAAGACAAATTTGTCAAAAAATTCAAGAATTCCCCACAAAAAAGTTGTATTTTTAAGAAAGAAGAAAATTTTTTTTAAGTTTTTAAGAAGGTACTTTCATTCTAAAACCCAGGTGGTGATTTTTGGATTAAAATGCTGAATGTTTTAACATAAAGATTTTGTTTACACTTAAAAAAAAAAACAATTTTTAACCAAAATTAATCCGCAACCAAAAAGTTAAAATTCAACTAAAAAAGATGAAAATATAAACAAAAATATTATTTTACTGCCAAAAAAGATAAATTTTCAATAAAAATCAAGAATTCCCAAGCAAACAGTTGAATTTTTAAGAAAGGAGAAAAAATATTTATTTTTTATTTTTGAGTAGGTAGTTTTTAATTAAAACCTATTGTTTTAAATTTTTTAACAAAAATATGAATCTTTAAACCAAATATGTAATTTTCTACCGAAAAAAATGAATTTTTAAGAATTCTCAACAAAAAAGTTGAATTTTTAACCAAAAAAAGGGAATTTTTGAGCATAAAGTATAATTTATTAAAAAAAAAAATTTAATAAAAATTTCGTTTCTTTTTAATGCCTTTTTGTTAAATTTGTAACCCAAAAGTGAAATTTTCAACTAAAGAAGATTCAGTTTTAAACAGAAAGATTAATTTACTACCAAAGAGACGAAGTTTCCAAAAAATTCAAGAATTCTCCACTAAAAGAGTTGAATTTTTAAGAAGAAACAAAAATATACAATTATTTTTTCATTTTCAAGAAGGTACATTCACTCTAAAACACATTTGGTGTTTTTTCACTTAAAATTCTGAATGTTTAAACAAAAAGATTTATTTTACCCTTAAAAAACAAATATCGAACCAAATTAAAATAGATGAATTTATAAACAAAAAGATTATTTTACTACTAAAAAAGATAAATTTTCAATAAAAATGAATATTTCCAAACCAAAAAGTTGAATTTTTAAGAAAGGAGGAAAAATATTTATTCTCAAATTTAAGTAGGTAGTTTTAAATTAAAACCTTGTTGTTAATTTTTTTTAACCAAAGTAATAATTTTTAAACAAAAAATCTAATTTTTCACCCAAAAAAAATAAATTTTTATGAATTTTCAAGAAAAAAGTTGAATTTTCAGATACAAATGAAAATTCTTCAAACAACAAGAACAATTTACTAATAAAAAGATGAATTTTAATTAAACTCTAGGATTCTAATTCTAAAAAGTTAAATTTTAACCAAAAAAAAGAATGTTTTAACAAAAATATTAATTTCATATAAAAAAAGATGAATTTTTAATTAAATTCAAGAGTTCGAAACTGAAAAGTTGAAGTTTTAAATTAAAAAGTTGCTTTCTTGAACAAAAAGATCAATTTATCACCAAAACAAACAAATTTTTTATCAAATTCATGAAAATCAACCAAAAAATTGAATTTGGAACTCAAAACATGAATTTTGAAACGAAAAGATAAATTTTCTACCAAAAACATTCATCATCTCGAAACGTTCTAAAACCGTTACCATATGCACTTGTAGAAAAAAATTTCCCTGAACAACCAAATTTTTTTTACCAAGAAATTGGTTTACGAAAAATTTACAAAAAATATATTTCAGATAAAGTTATACAAGGTTGAAAAAAAAAATTCCGGTTTTTTTTAAACAAGCAAAAAATTAAAATACGCATGAATTCGTGAATAAATTCTTTCCGCAAATCGCAAAAATACCTATCGATATTTGACTAAATTATTAGTAGTTATTATGTTGTTTAGTTATTTCAAATTAATAATTATGAATACAAATTTAATAAAATAAAAAGGAGGCTTAATTTTGAAGCAAGTTATTAAGTGTTTGATAAAGAATGAAATAGTTAAATTTTCAGTTGAAAAGTTTACTTTATAGCAAAAAAAAATTTTTAATGAAAAAAGAAACTAGTTTTCAACAAACTATTTCGATATTAAAAATAAAAAATTAGGCCCTTATCAATTTCTTTAACCTTCAACCGAATCTCTGACTAAAAGATATTAATTTTCAACCAAAAACGGAATAGGACTATAAAATTTTTCTTTGAAAATTCATTTTTCTTGAATGGCATTTCAAATATTTCATTCAAAGTTAAAGAAACGTTCTAAAAAGTACTATTTTAAGGGAAACATTTAAGCACGTGGTATCCAGTTGAAGGAATTCATTTTTATCTATTAATGTGTTAATGATATTTAAACAATTTATGTAATTAAAAACCTAATAAAAACTTCGATTTATTAAATGTCTATAGACTTTTTCTCTCTTTTTTTACATTATATCAATGAGCAGATAAAAGTGTTCCATAGTTTCTCGTAGAAAATAATAAATAGGTTAAATATTTATTTAAAAATTGTCAAGTATGGACCTCTTAAAAATTAAATTATTTATCATTTATTCAAGAAATTTTTAAGAGCTCAAAAAGAATAAAACTCTAAAGCAAGGCTTAAATGAAACAAATTGTTTAATATTTAGGATTGAAATGTGATTTATCTTATCATAAATTATTTGATGCAACATAAGAATGTAGAAAATTCATCAGAAAAAACTGATTTTCAAAGTACCCTACTTTTTGGTTCATTAGAAAAATAATCAATAAGTATTGCATCAGAATAAATCACAGAATTATTAAATTTGTATATTCTAAGAAAGTGATCACTTACACAGTAAATACAAGAATTTTGCTCTTCTCTTCATGTTGAAGGCTGGATAAAGTATGACACAATCTTATTTCTTCTAAATATCAAAATAATGATAAGAGAGGTTACTCAAAGTGTCACATATTTATAACCCTGTAATAAATAGTGTGTCGCAAACATATTTGCAAGTTTTCTGATCACGAATTTAGGACAAACACAGGAGATGGAGAAATAAAACAAAAGTATTTGACATTATTATGAATTTTTTCCTTTTTATGAAAAGTATTATCAGGCCTTTTTAAAGTACTAATTTTAGCATTATTTTTAGCATAGCAATTTAAGTAAAAAAAATTATGAAACGTCTAAAAAATGAAAATTTGTGTGAACAAGACTTTTCATATTATAATAATTTTGTAATATAAATTAATAAAATTAATATAATATAAATTTTCTAATAATTATTATGTGATAAATTAAATAAAAAAAGGTTTCATCATGTGAACAAAGTAAATGGTTTTGATAAGAAAATTAAACATAATATTAGAATGTTACGAGAAAAGTTCAACGATTTCGAAAACGCAAAGAAGTGAAGCTTCAAAAGAATTTTTGAAGCAGACTAAATTTACGGAATTCAGGAAATTTAAGAAAACTGAAGAATTCATGAAATTTTATAAATTCAAGGAATTCCATTTATTTATGGATTTTAAAGAATGTGCAAAATTCAAGTCATTCAAGAAATTAATTTGAATTCGAGAATTTCTAGGGATGCAGAAAATCTGTGGAATTTACGAAATTTATGAAATTCAACGAATTCACGGAATTTGTGGAAATCAACGAATAGATAAAATTCTAGAATTAGAAGGAATTGAATAAATTCCTTGAATCCCTTGAAATCCTTGGATTTCGAGATTCGTGAATTACAAAGATTCTACGAAAGTCACGAATTTCGAAAATTCCTTGGATTCCGAAAATCCCGTTACTTTCATGAATTCCATTAATTTCATGATTTCCATTATTTTCAAAGATTCTCTAAATTTCAAAAATTTTAGGAATTTCACAAATTCAGTGATTTTATTGAGTTCCGCAAATTCCATGAACTCTAAGAATATCGCGAATTTCACGAATTTCACGAATTATAAGAATTTCACGAATTTCACGAATTCCATGAATTCTACGAATTCCACGAATTCTACGATTTTCACGAATTCTACGAATTGCACGAATTCTACGAATTGCACGAATTCTACGAATGGAACGAATTCTACGAATTGCACGAATTCTACGAATTCTACGAATTTCACGAATTCTACGAATTCTACGAATTGCACGAATTCTACGAATTTCTTGAATTCCATGAATTACATGAATTCCGCAAAATTTCGTCCATTTCGTGTACTACACGAATTTCTATAATTCCGTGCATTTGGTCATAATTTAACCCTGACTTTCACGAATTCCGCAAATTTGGTCAATTTCGTGAATTCCATGAAATCTCCGAATTTTGTAAATTTTGTAAATTCCATAAATTCAAAGAAATTCCTGATTTTCGAGCATTCAATGATTTTCGATTAATTTTTAAATTTTGTGGATACTGTAAGTTCCTTATTAAAAAATCCGCAATAAAAATTCACTTCCTTTTTTCTGTACTGCGAAACCTAAGAAATTCACGAAACTCGAAGAATTTAAGGAATATAATATATTTATAGAACTCAAAGAGTGAACAAAATTCAATTAATTCAAGGAATTAATGGAATTCTAAGAATTTTAGTGATTCACGGAATATATGGAAATTATAAAATTCAATAAATCCAAGGAATTCGTGAAATTTAACGAATTCATAGACTATCTAGATTCAAAGAAATTGAATGAATTTTTTGCATTACGCGAATTCTGAAAATTCAGTGGATTCCATAAACTCTTGAATCCCGCTAAATTCTTTAATTTGGTGAAATCCTTGAGATTCTTCAATCCCATTAAATACTTAAATTTTAGTTAAATTCGAGAATTCAATGATTTCCGATTAATTGTTGAATTTCGTGAATTCTGTGAATTCCTTATTTAAAAATCGGCAATAAAAATTCACTTCTGTTTTTCTGTACTACGAAACTTAAGGAATTGACAAATTCAAGAAATTCGTGAAATTTAACGAATTCATAAAATCCCTAGATTTGCAGAAATGCAATGAATTTCTTGTTGTACGCGAATTCTAAAAATTCCATGGATTCCGTGAACCCTTAAATCTCGCTAAATTCTTGAATTTCGTAAAATCCTTGAAATTCTATCATTCTGCGAATTACCTGAATTCCATAAACTTCGCAAATTCTGTGAATTTCACGAATTCCAGGAACTCCTTGAATTTCTAGAATTCCGCGAAATTTTATCCATTTCATGAACTCCACGAATTCCTAGAATTCCGTGATTCTTGTCAACATTAAACCGCAAATTATGTGAATTCTATGAATTCCGGCAATTTTTCAAAAATTCTTGAATAACATGAAATCCGCGAATTTCGTAAATTTTCGTGAATTCCATGATTCCAAGAATGTTTAGATTTTTGTTAATTTTATGGTTTCCGTAAATTTCGTTCATTTCATGAATTCCAAGTTCTAATAATTCCGAAAATTTCATCAATTTTGTGAATTTCATGATCCCAATAAATTTATAAATTTCGTGAAGAAACAGTTTTTTTTTAATTTATAATTTATATATATATTTATATATACTTTTTTTGAAAATAAAATAAATTTTGTTACAGTTTCGGGATCAAAGAATTTGATTTTTTCCAAAATTTTCATTTTTTATTTTTAATCTGATTTTTCACGTATACAACTAAAAAACATGCAATCTCTGAAAAAATAATGAATAAAAAAATTTGGGTTCCTCTTTTGTTTGAGAAACTTTTTTATTTGTATTGTTTTCGTAGTTTTTGTTGCTTGTCGAAAAATATAAATTTAGTTTTTTGATTTTTTTTACGAATAAAACATAAAAGATACTTCCTATCATAATTTCTAACAAATTTGCAGATATATTTTCGATGAACCATTTTTTTCAATTCATCTTTTTTTGTATGGTACATAAATTTGCTGCAAAATTTGACTTTTTTCCATAATTTTTTGTGCCTGCTTCGGCTTAAAACTTTCATTTTCTTTTTTCTTTTTTTAATTTTATACATGTAGTAACTTGTACGCCAAATTTTTAAATATGAAAATAAAGGTTTTTAACATTTTTAAAAATGCTCAAATTTTTAAATTTTTGGTTCAAAATTCTATATTTTATTTACGCTTACATCTTATTCAGTTGATATTCAGTTTTTTTTAGTGGATAAAAGCAATGAACAATGTTGCTAAATTTTAGATTTAAAATTTTTTAATTTGTATTCCGTAAATTAAAGGTTTATTTTTAATTTTTAATAAAGTAGTTTACTTTTTAACGAAAAAAATTAATTCTGAAAGGGAAATGCAATAATTAATTTTTGAACTGCAAATATTTAAAAAAAACCTCTCAAAAATCTTTTTTTTTAAGGCAATGCAATTTGTTAAGAAGTTATATCAAAATAATCCGTACAAAAAATAATTTTAGTGCTCCTCCTAAACTTAGTAAAATTTAATGTATTGTCTTAATTGAAAAACTACATTAAAAAAATATGTCAGTACACTAGTCGCCTCGACCACCCTCGAAGTTTCGAGTTTTTAGTATACCATTTTTTTCAACTACAATAATATTATTTTTTATCAGAAATTACAAATCATTAAACTAAAAAGATACTTTATTGACGAAAGGGAATAATTTTTTTCTTACATAACGAATCTTTGTCTAAAATAACGAAATTTTCAGCAATAAAAAAAAAATTTTAACCCAAAAGGAAAACATATTGGCACAAACAATGTGGTTTAAGTTTTTACTGAGTAGCAACATCTCCAAAACAATACTCAAAAAAAAAATTTTTAGTTGATATATTAACAACAAAAAACTGTTTGAAATTAAAACTTTTGAAATATATTCAGAAAGACGAATTTTTCACAAAATAGGTGAATTCTGAGCAAATACATTTTTTATTAGATTTTAATTATTTGGTAAGCTTTAAGTGAGAAACAAGAAAAAGATTGAAATTTAAAGAAGAGGGAGAAGGCTGTGACGCCAGTGACGAAAAATAGTATTTTTGGGGGATTTTTGATATTTTTAAAATTCTAAATTAGAAAATTAGAGATTTTTCTTTGAAAATGAAGTTCTTTTTTCACTTCACATTTTTTGGTTTCCAAAGTTTCATACAATTAATAATTCAGATATAATTAGCCAAAGTTTGGCATAAAATCGGTGAATCAAATTTCCGATATTTTTAGTCTCGCATGAAATCCATCTTCTGAAAAAAAAACGTCTGGGGCATAGATTAAAGATTAAGGCCATGAAATTCATATTAAATTGACTTTTTATTATTATTTCTAATTGCAAGTTATTCAGATCAGTTGGTCCTACTTTCGATTAAAAACAATATTATATTTTAGTTTTATATTTTATAAAACTGAAAAAGTACTAAAAATAATAATAACAGTTATATTATAATTTAATAAATACTAATAATAGATATGTAATAATAATAGAATAATAATACATCTTTTTTATGTTCCATGAAATATGTACATTAGCTTACAGAGATTAATGAGCTGACGGACGATTCGGGAGAACCATTACCCCGAACAGATCGCACTGTTTCACCAACAAATTAGTCAAGTCCTTCTGCACACGCTGCGCTGGCGGGACAGTTCTGGGAGTTCCGCGCATGCGCACCTTTAGAACTAGTATAGCACCCACATTTTAGAGCGACTCATCCCCGGAAGTTTAGGGTAACCAGTGCACCGAATCTGGAGCAGACGTTACACCAAACCGAAATGCATCGATTTAACGATATAGCAGCAGATCGCTAACCGCTAGCGCGATATTACTTATGGGGGCCCATCATTCCTACTCCCCCACCCCACTGGACCTGTTGCCCTCTTGAGAAGTCTGACCCACTCGTATTTGGCTCGCTTATTCTGTTAACACTTGCTGGGAAAAATGAGCTGATGGATGGTGTTTGCCTGTATATTTTATAATTTTCCCTAAGTACCCACGGGCTACCCGTAGGAATCTTTTTTGCATGCTCAGGTTTCAATTCTGTAACAGTTTTGTTTCCCATGTTTATTTGCGCCCGGACTCTTCCTTTGGAATTAAGCATGTACAATCCAAAAAGACCGTGATTAGCATTTAATATTGCATAGCCTTGATATTCGTGATGTAACATAATTTGTTCATTGATTGGCGTACCCACAAGTTGATTACGTGTGTTTCTCAATCTAGCTGTTGTTACTTCAGGAATAGTGAATTTTGAAAATTCGAATACTATACTTTCATCTACTCTGCAAGTAAGCCGAATTATTTCTAGTTCGAAAACTGAATATGGAGGCCCGTTATTACAAGGGATAGTGGTAGGTTGTTTCATGATCCTAGAAGGAAGATACCCCTCGAAAAGTTCCTTAACAGGAGTAGCCCTCTTTTTGGAACGGGGAGGAGGAGAATTCAGGTTGAGTCCTGTAATAGGTGCGGACTGGGAACTTGGACCTGCAAACAGAAATACAAAATATAATTTTTCTGAAATCCCCGAGGACAGAATGCGATTTTCAAAATTGATCGAAATATTTTTGACTAAAAGTTAATTTTTTTCAATTGGAAAGTCTACTATAATATTTTTGGTTTGCATTTAAAAATCTTATTATTTGGTTGAGAATTTAATTATTTTGTAAGCAAGCTATCATTTTTGTTAAAAATTCAATTGCTTCCTTGAAAGTTAAAGGATTATTTTAATAATGCTTTTTTCGACTGGATACATTATTCTAGTAAAAAATGTTCCTTAAAAATGATTTTTTTTTTTTATTTAAAAAAAAATTTCAAAAAAAACAGCATATCCATATGTTCTTGGGGTCGCTAAATCCAAATCCGGGGTCCATACAACCCAGTTCGCTCATATATTTACAAAAACGAAAAAAAGACGTAACAATTACAAAAACGGAGATTTTTCGCGTACATTTTTGCAAAAAAAATTTTGTCTGTACGATGTTCTGTATCAGCATGAACATATGTTTTTCGGGTCGCTGAATCTGAATCCTACGTCTAAATAACCCAGTTTGCTCATATTTTTTTTCGAAAAACGCAAAAATAATTAAAGCAGCGATTTTTTCTGTATTTTTGGGGTAAGAATGGAATTTTTTATGTGTAGAGAAATTCATTGCTATACGTTTTTCATTTTTTGGGTCGCTTGATCCAATTTCGCGATAAAAATAACTCAATTAGATCGTAGTTTGTCATTAAAACTCAAGATGGGCTAACTCCAAAGTAGCTAAAAATATGAGCAAACTGGAGTATTTGGAACCAGGATTCGGATTCAGCGACCCAAAACACAAATTGGTGTTCTTATATAAAACACATCTTTTCTAGTTTAGAATTTATACATATATTGAAAAAATAAAGTATTTTGTAAAAAATGTATCCTTTTGAGTTTGAATTGCAGTATTACTTTTAATGTGAAAAGAGTCATTTTTTGGAAAAGAGTTGAATTTTGATCAAATTAATTAAATCCTGAATAATAAAATAGCTGAATGAAGAGGATTTTCATTCAAAAGCGAAAAAAGTGAAATAGGTCGACAAGGGTAATTTATGGTAACATACCCAAAATATAATTCAAAAATGTCTTTAAATTTGTGGAAAGGTAGGGAAACTCTCGGTCATTTATGACAGCTGGACAGGCAAATATGGTGAACTACCATAAATTACCCAACAAATAAGTAACTCGAAATTCATTAGAAAATTTATATGAATTTCCGGAAATTTATGGAAATTTTCGGTCGTAAAAAAAAAAAAAAAAAGAAATAAAATAAGAAACCCTAAATTCAATTTATAAACTTTTATAAATTTCCTGAAATTTATGGAAATTATAGGTCATTTATGATAATTTAAAAGATAAATATAGTAACCTACCATAAATTACCCAACAGTGAATTTCAAACATTTCTAAAAAATTGCTGGAATTATATGATATTTTTGGGTAATGAATAGTCATATTACCGGTCATCTGTAGTCACTTGAAATAAGTAACCGAAAATTCATTCAAAAAATTTCTCTAATATAAATAAATTTATTTAAATTTTCGGGCATTTATAATAATTTGATTGGGTAATATAGTAATTTAACGTAAATTACGTTAATTTAATTTCAAGCATTTAAAAAAATTTACGGAAACTTATGACATTTTGAGTAATTTATGTTAATATTACAGGTATTTTATGGTAATTTAATGTAAATTACA